>JAJOZX010003480.1:0-225000 GCA_023014485.1 Bathynomus jamesi | reverse complement strand
TCCATGCACTGTCTGTGTGTATCATAAAAAACTCAGGTGACCATTCTGAGTTCATTCCCATATATATATATATATATATATATATACCAAATGGCTGGTTACGCTTTCTAATCCGACTGACGGATTTCTAAGCCAACTGTCAAGAATATTTGAATAGCGCAATCTGGCAACTGAAAAGTTATATATATATATATATATACAGTATATACACATACACCTGTCTTCTAAGTCTTCTAAGCCAAGTGGCTGATTAAGCCAACTGGCGGATTTCGAGTTCTAAGCCAAGTGATGCTACCCTGAGCTCCCATTATGCATCTGGATCTTCCCAGATGTAGGATGTTCTGTCTTCCGATCTCTCTCTCTCTCTCTCTCTCTGTCTCTCTCTCTCTCTCTCTCTCTCTCTCTCTCTCTCTTAGGTTAGGTATACCCCTTTGGGGGGTGAGACCGTCCCACATTCTCCCCCCCCTTTTTGGCACCCTGGGGGTTGGCACCTTGCAACAATTGGGGAAGGGGGTTGGTACTTGCACTCATCTGATCAACATTGCATATGCACTCTACCATTTTGCGGGCACACTACTTAAGTCATCTGACAAGTTGACTGCTGATAACGCATCGTACATAAAGTCATCATGGGTGGATATTTATAGTTATATTAATAATAATTTTGGTTATATTTATACTTTTATAGTTATAATTTTAGTAATTTTGTGTGATAAATTGATTTTTTTTCTTGTACTGTATATGATTTATTGAAAATCAAAATCAAAATGAAAATGAAAAGGTTTATTGGCAGACTATAGTCCATATGGCAATATTATTAATACAACGACAGTTCATGTACTAAGGATAGAAATATATACAATTGATTAGAAATAATACTATAATGTCGAAGTTAAGTGGAGCTACAGACAGACGTTTTCGTACCAAGAATTTCATAGCTTAGAGGATAAATGGCAGGACTCATGGATAGCTTGGATGATCGGGTTGGTTGATTTTTTAATTCTTTGCAGTAGACTGTATTGAGAACGTTTTGTTACCTCCGGGAAGCTCGGGACATTGCGGGTAGCAAACATTTGCGAAGCTGAGCATCTCGGGGGTAATTTATGTAAGAGTCTAAAAGGCCTGTTGTACAGCAAATTTAGGGTTCTGCCAGAACCTTTTTTATAATTCACCCAGAGTTGCTGTCTGTATATATTACTGCAGAAAGTACGAAAGAGTGTGTCTTTACTCTTTAGCTTCACTTGTACAGAATCGAAAGTTCCTTATGGTCATATTCGCTTTAGCACACAGGCTTCGAGATTGTTTTCTTATATCCGAGTCATCACTCAAGGAGCTGGTAATAGTTTGACCCAAATACTTAAACTCTTGTACTTCCTCAATTACTTCACCATTCATTTTAAACATTATATCAGCTGGCTGATTACAGCTTTTAGAATGAAATTGTATAACCATAGTTTTTGTAACATTAAAGAGAATATCATGTTTCTGCAAATACACTTCCCAGACGTTTAGTAGCCGATCCAGACCTTTAACAGAGTGAGTTATTAACACCATATCATCGGCATAAACTAAGTTATTTATCCTTGTGTTATCTATACAACATCCCACTGTTGCCTCATTAAGTGAAGCAATTAATCCGTCAATATACACATTAAACAACATAGGGGAGAGCAAGGAGCCTTGTCTCACCCCGCAAGAGGAGCCAAAACACTCGGATAGTACATTGCCCCACCTAACAGTGAAAGATTGGTGGGAATACCAAAATTTCAATAAATTTAATATGTACATGGGAACCTTCCTGTTTTCTAGTTTTGCAAATAAAATATTGTGGTTCACCCTATCATATGCCTTACTTATATCTAGGAAACAGCTATAAATAGTTGAATTACTGTCAATGTATTTAGATATTGTTTCTTCAAGTACATAGATACACAGATCAGTTGAGTGGAACCTTTTAAAGCCAAACTCATTAGATGTCCATAGGAAATCATTTGATCCGAGTAACAAGAGTTTTTCTAGTAGTTTCGAGAAGCAGGACGCGACAGCAATAGGCCTGTAATTATTGCTGGACAGAATGTCTCCGTACTTATTTTTGACCAGGGGCAAGATATATACCCTCATGAACTCTGCAGGGATATAGCTATGAGCAAGCATGGCTCATAGGAGCAATGATATATGCAGAGTGCAGACATACTACGTCATTTGCATGTTTTAAGTGCTCATTCGATTATTGATTATATTCATTGGATTATATTCATATTTGCAATTGGAGCGCCGTTTCAATGGTGTCGAATTAGTAGCAAGAAGCTTTCGCTGTCTATCACCTCAATATCTGACTTTAAATAGTACCACCGATGAGAATCTCTATGAAGCAGCGGCATCTTTCTCAAACATGTACTTAGAGGATCTTTCTGACTGATTTCCAAATAAGTTATTGTCCTTTCGTTCACGGTTCAAAGAGGAAATAAAAGAAATATCATCTGTCTTTAATTTGGCAACTATATTTGTAATTAAAAATCATACTCTTTTGCCAAGTTTTCATTTATATCTCCATAGCTTTTATGTTATTTCTTATACTACCCGTTATCGTCGCAACAGCCGAACGGTCATTTTCCAAACTCAAGCTGATTAAGAGTTTAAGACATACTTTAGAAATACCATGAGGCAAGACAGACTTTCAGGATTAGCTGTTTTCTAAATAGAGAATAAACAAACACGTAAAGTGGACATTCCAAAATTATTGATGAGTTTGCTCGTCTTAAAACAAGGAAGAAAAAGTTTTACTGTAAATTTTAGTTGAAGTTGTAACTTATTTTTTTCATATATTAATTGTAAGTTTGTACTGTAAACCTGTCATGCGAGTTAGGATTACACAGTCCTGCGAATGAGAACTTTGTAAGAGTTGTTTTCTCAGTAATAACCGATTTTATATAAGTCAACTACGCTGATTTCGAATAAGGTGTCCATTTTTTCTATCAACAAAGGATATTCTGCAAATTGGAAGGAAAAAACAACAACATAAATAAATATTATTTATTTCATTTTACATTAGGTACCTATTTCGCTTTGTTATACTATTTACTAGAAGACTATTAACATCAATTACATATTCATTTTTATTTGTCTTGAGTTTTCTTGGGATCTATTCCTTTTAGTCTCGAATGTACGCGCTGTTCCTTTTCTTTTATGTAATGATTCAGGAGTATCCCGTTTCAACATCCAGCAGTAATCAGCCATCATAGTGATGTCCCACCTTCCCTGATATCTCTTCTCCATTTCTTTGATTTCTTGGTGAAACCAAGCATTTATAAGCATTTATAGGCAGTAGTTTTTCATCAAAATTTAATGAAAATTACTTACATATGTAATATGAAATATGGCATTTTGTGAAAAATCTGTACGTGATGGCGAAAAATTAATATTATTTTCCGAATCAGCGTGCAAAAATTACTATTTAAGTGATAGAATATTTTGGACAACAAAACCATCGCAGGCCTGTGTTATCTATCATGATGTACTCTTTTGTAAATTTTAAATGTATTTTCAAATAATATATTTAAAATTTAATTATTTTGTATTTTGTATTAAATTACAAATTAGGAAGAGATGTATTTAGTATTTATATACATTTGAAAGTATTTACTCCCGTCTCAATGTTTGCTATTTTGATGCATTTCGTTTGTATGATGTGTGTTCGCTTAATAAACGCTGTTACGTGCATTCATCATCTATAGACCTCAGTGTGAATAAATTTTTAGCCCCGGTCAGTTGGTATATAATCAAACTGGTACAGATATATAATGAAATTAAACTTATGTCCGGAAGGGGGTGACCCAAAATCTGTCTCGCACAGGGGCCCACAACCAAGTGTGGCCGCCACTGCAAGTACATACTGTAAGTGTATATGTCCGCCTGAACATAAGGGAATCCATTTAAACTGAATGGATAAGAATACTAAAAGTATAAAACGCTAATAAAAATTGTCAACTCTGAATGCTTTTAGATTTCCTCTTTTTATGAGGCCACCACATAACATCTAAGCTGTAACGTAAAGACTCGCCCATTGAAACTATATCGCGCTACCGCTGATTTATTATTTTACAAGTCACTCTGTAATCTTTCAGTAATTTGTTTTAAAATGTTCTATCAAATCATAGAATTCTTTATCTGATTTAAGATGTTTGTGTAAATCAAACAGCTATGTGGAACTCCTAGCTGTGAAAATAGAAAAACTAAACTTGATAGTAATAGTCATCTATAGACCTCCAAGCACCCCAACCGAAAAATTCTCGGAGGCCATTGATGACATTAGAAAGCTAATAAAGGCCATAAACCCTCCATCCCCCAATATAATGATCTGCGGAGACTTTAACTTCCCATTTATAAAATACAAAAAGGTGAGTAGGAATATATATATTCACCAGGACAAGGGGGGCACAAGAGAAGATCAGGAACAAGCAAAAATGTTGATGGCTCTCACAAACGAGTTTATGCTAACACAGGAGATAACAGAAAACCAGAAAAAATAACTGCCTGGATCTGGTATTCACGAATAACACGAACTTGATTGCTGATATAAAAATAACCCCAACCATTATCTCAGACCACAACTTAATCGAGATATCAACAAATATGACGGCAGCATTAGAAGACAATACACATTGTGGAAAGAAGTAAATTCGGGGCCTTTAACTTAAACTCGAGACTATAAATTGGGCAATCAGATCGCACATAGCCCAAATAGAATGGAGAACAATTTTCGAGAATAAAACAACTGAAGAAATGCTAACAACCTTGGAGGAAAAAACGCTGAGAATTTTAGAAAAATATGCTCCGAAATCACAGCCAAAGGAAAGAGGAGCTGGCTAGAAAGGCAAAAGAGAAGACTATTCCGCAAAAGAAAGAGAGTGGAGGCGAAGTTAGGAAACTGCGGAGATATGACAGGAAAACAATAAAAGAAAAACTGGAGGGTATCGATAGGGAAATACAAGCCCTGATTAAGGACCATACAGAGAGGGAGGAAAAGGCGGTAGAAGCAATAAAGGAAAATCCAAAATACTTCTATAGCTATGCAAAAAGGAAAACAAAAACGCGCGCCGCTATTGGGCCCTGAAGGACGGGAAATAATGAACTAACCGACGATCCAAAAGAAATATCCGATCATTGAGAGCTCAATATGAATCAGTTTTCAGTACCCCAAAAAGTGACAAAGCGATACCTGACATAAATGCATTCTTTGAAGAGGAATTGCAAGGAGAGTATATAACAGACTTTCAGTTTACACCAGAAGATGTAGCGAGAGCTATAGGACGAATGAAACTACATTCAGCTGCAGGTCCGGACAATTGGAACGCATTATTGATTAAAAACTGTAAAAATGAAATAGCTACACCTTTATACTGGATATGGAGAAGATCCCTAGACACTGGGGAAATACCGAGCATCTTGAAAAGAGCAAACATTGTCCCTATATATAAAGGAGGGGACAGATCTCAAGCAAAGAACTATAGACCAGTGTCATTGACGTCCCACCTCACCAAAGTATTTGAAAGAATAGTTAGAGAGAAAATTTATGATTTCCTGTAAACACGGGAAAGATTCAACGAAAATCAGCATGGATTCCGGTCAGGTAGATCATGCCTATCACAACTAATAGAGCACTACAACAATATAGATGCATTGGAAGGCAATGACAACTACGATGTTATATACACAGATTTTGCTAAAGCTTTCGATAAATGTGACCATGGATAATAGCACATAAAATTAAAGACATGGGAACAGGCAAAGTGGGTAGTGGATCTACAACTTCCTTAGTGATCGTCTGCAGGTCGTCAAAATTCAAGGTATATCATCATCAGAATCGGAAGTACGCAGCTCAGTACCACAAGGGACAGTACTGGCCCCACTCCTGTTCATTATCATGCTAACAGACATAGACAGCGGAGTAAACAGCAATAGTATAGTAACATCCTTTGCAGACGATACAACGATCAGCAGAAAAATCAGCGATGTACATGACGTGGAGGCCTTGCAGAGGGACACGAACAAAATATACAAATGGTCAGAAGACAACAACATGTCATTCAACGCCGAGAAATTTCAGCTCTTGAGATATGGTAGAAAAGAAGAACTTAAACAGACTGCATATATGCTCCAGATAGACAGGAAATTCAGAGAAGCATGAAAGCGATTGATCTCGGGATAATAATGAAAGATGATGCGAAATTCGAAACACAAAATCAGATAGCGATAAATAAAGCAAAAAGAGTCGCCGGACAGGTAATAAGAACGTTCAAGAGAAGGGACAGGACAGTAATGATTCCCCTGCTAAAAACACTAATTATACCAAAACTTGAATACTGCTCAGTTTTGACGTCCCCATATAAAAAGGAAGAAACTAATAAACTAGAAGAAACGCAAAGGCATTTCACAGCCAAGATTGATGGCTGCAAAGAACTCAACTACTGGAAAAGACTACGTAAACTAAATCTGTACTCACTGGAAAGAAGAAGAGAGAGGTACATCATAATCTACATATGGAAAATGATCGAAAAACTGGTACCAAACCTAAAACTAAACCCAATTACCATTCAAACAACACTGGAAAATAGGAAAGGCAGAATGTGTAGTGTTCCCAAATTAAAGGCACGACAAGGGACCTCCTCAACCCTGAAGGAAAATAGCTTGGTTGTCAGGGGGCCAAGACTTTTCAACCAGCTTCCTAAGGACCTCAGAAACGTAACGGGGGTCAAAGTTGAAGTCTTCAAGAAAAGACTGGATGCCTGGCTCAGGACAGTACCAGATGAGCTGGGCGTGCCTGGCTATGTACGGTGGAGAGCGCAAGAAAGCAACTCGCTCCTCCACCAGGCCAGACCTAGAGGCGGGGCCACCAGCTTGACCTCCGTGTGAAGAGAGACCAACACACGAAACAACATAAGGTTCATAAGGTAAGGTATACTCTCTTTCGGAATCTTTGCTGGCTTATAAGGAACCAACCCTCTTCAAGGGGGAAAAACAACCACTATTAATGTAACTATCCGGTTAGTTAGCGGGTGGTTAATTTGAAGGGAAACCCTTTTAAGGCAATCAGATTTGGTTAACTCCCACCCCCCCACACTCCAAAAAAAAATTATATAAAAGGCTCCAACATAGTTTCTTGGGGAGAGGGGGGGATAGTGTGAAGTCCGTCGCCTGACACGCTTGATAATATTGACCATTAAATTCACATTTAATGGTCAATATTATCAACAGGTTTTGGGCATAGTCATGGGTAATCCCTTGTTGCCCCTCCTCTCCAATATTTATATGGAGTTTTTCGAAATAACTTGCATTCCGAGAATCCTGGGGGTTGGCATCCCATGGTTGCGGTACGTCGACGATATTTTGTGTATCTGCCCCATGAGGCGTGAACTGGATGACTTCCTCGTTCAGTTAAATCAGTGGTTCTCAAACTGGGGTACTCGAGAGAATCTTAGGGGGTACGCGATGAGGGTCCTGAAAATATAACTTTTTTAATTTTATATACGATTAACAAACGGCTGCAAGTCACACGGTCGTAAAGAAAGTAAAAATCCTCATCTCTCTCGAAAATCCAGAAAATCCGGTGAAAGAATTCAAGGAGTACAGAAGAAGAAAAAGTTTGAGAACCGCTGAGTTAAATAATCAAGTCCCCTCCATTAAGTTTCTTTAAAGGTGGAACAAAGCAACTCGATCTCGTTTATAGATGTGCGTGTACATAGGAAAAGTCCAGGTTTAAGTTTAGCATCTATCGGAATAAAACAAACAATTTGTCCTATGTACACTTTTACTTCGGGTATGACACCATCATGAAAGCTACATTTTCTTCAATGTTTCTCCGCGCCGAAAAACGGAAAGAAAAAACTTAATAAATGAATAAAAAGAAATCCAAAACATAAAAATCGTCTGATATGCAGTCAAATTGTTCAGGAGCGTCTAGTTTATTTCTTATTGTTGTGGCGAGAGCCCTATATACGATATTCCTATATTTGTAGTTTTTTATCATTATGAGAAAATTATGAAAATGATAAAAATCTTAAGGGCGCTGAAATTCAATTTGCCCGTGGCGCTGACAAACCTCGAGCCGGCACTGATCGCCAGTCCGGAATACGTGGATGCTGAGTTAGAAAAATCAACACTATTGGAAGTGATTTGTGTTACCCACCTTTTTCTTTGAAATTTTTTTTTAACAAAGCAAAACGAACCTTCCATCGTGTGGAAAATAACCTCGCAATTTGTCGGAGAATATTTTAGTACTTCCATTTTTTCCAGGTTTTTTAGACATTACTAATGTACTTAAACTTTTGAGCATTAATGTAGTACAGTATTTTCATATGACAGTATTGGGGAAAATGTCATAATAAAGAATAGTCCTACCAATACACGCGTGTAAAACAACATCAATATTCCGTTAGAACGGGACAGTAGTCCAATGCCATTTTTGTCAATTTATCAGAGTTGTCCCATTGCATTGATTGGAATAATTCTTCACTTTTGTTTCACTCAAGCAACATTGTTAATAGGAACATTCTTGAGTCTGCAATTATTCAATTTACAAACAATTTCAACCTTAGTCAGGGTTTTTTTTCACTCGATCCTGTTATTTTGAATTCATTCAGAACAGATTTAGACAAGAAGGGCAAGGTGCTAAAACTCTGGTAGCTTTCCACGTGAATTATATGCTCCTCCTAAAAAATATTTTCTGCACCGATCATATTGTTTTTTTTTCTTTGTAACCTATATATAGTCTCAATCTTATGATTAATTTCAGTGTTCCTGAGGCTGTCATTAGACGAAAGCGCTTGAGCACTATTTCGTGTTTTACTTTCCTTCATGGTTATTTTCATCATATATATAATATATATATATATATATATATATATACAGGGTGTTTGAAAACTTTCTGTACAAATTGTAATGGGGGATAGGCAACACCAAGACAAACCCTTTTCGTCTATAAGTGTATGTCCGCTGACGTCACCATTCGGCGCGAGAGGGCGCCGCTGCAATTGGCCAGAAGGTGAAGTGGGCTAGACTCGCGCTTGCCGTGGGCATTCTTAAATCGGACGTAGTACGCGTAACATGTTTATTTAAAGAAGGCATGTTTATTTAAAGAACGTGCTGAAAGTTGCGACCGGTAGCATCAATGCATGCCCGACAGCGTCGAGCATTGACCGACGTACACGTCGAAAGATTCCCGGCATTTCGGGAATAGTTCCAGCGGCGACAGCGATTCTTGCTACGAGGTCTTCTTCTGAGTAAATGGGAGTCTCGTACACGAGGTTCTTCATGTGTCCCCACAGGAAGAAATCGAGGCATGTTAAATCGGGCGATCTCGGTGGCCAGGCTACGGACCCACCCCGGCCTATCCATCGGTCCCCAAAAGTGGCGTTCAGGTAATCCCGCACATCGTTGCTGGAGTGTGCTGGGGCCCCGTCGTGTTGAAACCACATTCGTCTACGAATAGCCACGGGAACATCTTCCAGCAGTTCCGGCAACGTTTCTTCAAGAAATATCCGATAAACCCGCCCGTCGAGGAGTCGGGCAGGCAGCAGGTACGGCCCAATCAACTTGCCATTGACGATACCCGCCCAAACATTGACGGCGAACCGTTCTTGATGAGCATGCACCCGTGTAGCATGTGGATTTGCGTGCGCCCACACGTGAGAATTGTGCATGTTAAACACACCCTCACGTGTGAAACAGACCTCATCTGAGAACAGCACATAAACCGAAAATTAGGCTGCACCGCTGTCTGCTGCAGAAACCAGCGTTCGATTTCCACACGAAGAGAGTAATCCCGAGGTTGTAATGCCTGGACTCTCTGACGATGAAACGGATGTAACTGCTGCTCGTGCAACACTCTCCAGACCAGGTCGTGGTTGACACCGAGGATACGTGCAACACCTGGCGTGCTTGCGCTTGGATTGTCCTCAAATCGCCGTAGGATTTCTTCTTCCATGTCAGGAGTGCGCACGTTTCTCTCCCGACCAGTGTCATGCATGTTTGCATGGAATGTTCCAGTTTCTCGCAGTCGCCGATGCAAATGCGCAAACGTTTGGTGGTTTGGCACACGTCTGTTTGGGAAGCGCTGTCGGTACAACCTCACAGCAGCTCTTCCGTTTCCATTGGCAGCCCCATACACCATATGCATGTCAGCCATCTCAGCAGTCGTGAAGCGCTCCATGTTACGCGTACTACGTCCGATTTAAGAATGCCCGCGGCAAGCGCGAGTCTAGCCCACTTCACCTTTTAGCCAATTGCAGCGGCGCCCTCTCGCGCCGAATGGTGACGTCAGCGGACATACACTTATAGACGAAAAGGGTTTGTCTTGGTGTTGCCTATCCCCAATACAATTTGTACAGAAAGTTTTCAAACACCCTGTATATATATACATATATATATATATATTATATATATATATATATATATATATGAAAATGAAAATGAAAAGGTTTATTGGCAGACTATAGTCCATATGACAAATATTATTAATACAATGACAGTTCATATACTAAGGATAGAAATATATACAATTGATTAGAAATAATACTGCACTGTCGAAGTTAAGTGGAGCTACAGACAGACGTTTTCGTACCAAGAAGTCCATAGCTTAGAGGATAAATGGCAGGACTCATGGATAGCTTGGATGATCGGGTTGGTTGATTTTTTAATTCTTTCCATTAGACAGAGCTGGGCAGTATTTAAATACATTTGTATTTAAATACGTATTTAAATACATTTGTGTATTTAGAACTGTATTTATAAATACATTGTTTTTCATGTATTTAAATATAGTATTTAAATACTTTAATGAGTATTTAAATACAATGTATTTAAATACTCAAAATATAAAAATGTAAATACTTTTACTGGTTTAATACACGTTCTGTACTAGCACAGTACGACGCGTCGACAGTGTAGTACAGCATGGTTCATGTTTCAACGTGTCAGTTCAATCAGTTGTGTGCCACTCTTAGTCGAAAGCGGTTGATTTCTTTATCGTGTGCGTGTCATGGCTTAGTGAATTAGTGATTGCATATGTTAAAATTTGTATGTATTTAAAATGTATTTACAAATGTATTTAAATACAATTGATGTATTTTGTATTTAGTATCTAAATACATTCGTAAAATGTATTTAGTATTTAGTATTTAAATACATTTCTCCCATGTATTTAGTATTTAGTATTTAAATACATTCAATGTATTTATTGCCCAGCTCTGCCATTAGACTGTGTTGAGCACGTCTTGTTAGCTCCGGGAAGCTCGGAACATTGCGGGTAGCAAACATTTGCGAAGCTGAGCATCTCGTGGGTAATTTATGTAAGAGTCTAAAAGACCTGTTGTACAGCAAATTTAGGGTTCTGCCAGAACCTTTTTTATAATTCACCCAGAGCTGTAGCACACAGACTTCGAGATTGTTTTCTTATATCCGAGTCATCACTCAAGGAACTGGTAATAGTTTGACCCAAATACTTAAACTCTTGTACTTCCTCAATTACTTCATCATTCATTTTAAACATTATATCAGCTGGCTGATTACAGCTTTTAGAATGAAATTGCATAACCTTAGTTTTTGTAACATTAAAAAGAATATCATGTTTCTGCAAATACACTTCCCAGACGTTTAATAGCCGATCCAGACCTTTAACAGAGTGACTTATTAACACCATATCATCGGCATAAACTAAGTTATTTATCCTTGTGTTATCTATACAACATCCCACTGTTGCCTCGTTAAGTGAAGCAATTAATCCGTCAATATACACATTAAACAGCAAAGGGGAGAGCAAGGAGCCTTGTCTCACCCCGCAAGAGGAGCCAAAACACTCGGATAGTACATTGCCCCACCTAACAGTGAAAGATTGGTGGGAATACCAAAATTTCAATAAATTTAATATGTACATGGGACCCTTCCTGTTTTCTAGTTTTGCAAATAAAATATTGTGGTTCACCCTATCATATGCCTTACTTATATCTAGGAAACAGCTATAAATAGTTGAATTACTGTCAATGTATTTAGATATTGTTTCTTTAAGTACATAAATACACAGATCAGTCGAGTGGGACCTTTTAAAGCCAAAGTGATTAGATGTCCATAGGAAATCATTTAATCGGAGTAACAAGAGTTTTTCTAGTAGTTTCGAGAAGCAGGAAGCGACAGCAATAGGCCTGTAATTATTGCTGGACAGAATGTCTCCTTACTTATTTTTGACCAGGGGCAAGATATATACCCTCATGAACTCTGCAGAGATATAGCCAGAGATGGGCACGATCTTGATCTTCAAGATCAGATCGTGATCTTGAAGATCAAGATCGTGATCTTGATCTTGAAGATCACTTTTATTATGGTGATCTTGATCTTGATCTAAGATCACTTTATTTCTTGTGATCTTGATCTTGAAGATCACTTTAGACTTCAAGATCACTTTTAATTTCAGATTCTTAAATATGCCGCTATGCGAATGTCATTTGTTTTTTGTCCAAGCGACATCTGGTGGCAACTTTGTTCAACACCGACTGTTTATGTTTTCTGTTAGTTGGGTGACTTGCGTCATGCGTGGGCTCATGGAAGGTGTAGTTGCTGTGGAATTTAGGCTCGTAAAAGTGTAATTTACTGTGCAATTATGTTAAAAGTGTTCTATTAATATATTATTATATATAGGCATAAAATATAGCCTATAGGTCCGTATTCATAATAAATTAATTCTAAACATATTTTATTTACAGATTGAATTTTTTAATAATGAGTGCAATTTTACAACTTCAACAGGCTCCCAAGGGAACCAAATATTCTAGGTTGTCACCAGAACAGTATTCAATATATTTAGATAACAATGTTGGTAATAAGGATCAATCTGTGCTGTTGAACGGAAAATATTTTCAAATTGTCGAAAAAACTGGAAACAGTATCAAAGTTATTTGTAGGCAGTGTACAAAGAAAACTACAATTCTGTCTGCTGGCCTCGACTCAACAAGCAATCTTTGAAGCACCTCAGGGTTAGTACTACTTAGTAACTAAGTAGTAAGTAGCAACATTAACATAATGGTTCAAGTCATATTTTAAGTGACTGGTGCCATACAAGACTAATGCTACATTTACATAGACGTCCATTTGAATATATTGTGCACTTCAGATATTAATAGATTATGGACTAGTAACTACATTAAAAACTGCCGATATCCAACTATAATAAAACGCCAGGTGTATCTGTCTTTCTCTCTGTCTGATCCATGTCTGTAATTTCTCCTATTTAGTTACTGAAGGACGAAATTCGGCTTTCAATTTAACATAGGATAAAAATGCACTGATCATGGTGAAAATAATTTTAGTTAAAGATAACAAAATTTTAGAATCTTGTTAAGTATTAATTTCAACTAGAAGTTTGATACTCTGATAAATATTATACAGGGTGTTCAAGAAGTCTCTCCGCATGATAATAATTTATTTTCTTGTGCAGAAACTACATTCGGATCTTTTGGGTGAATATGAATCGGAGAAGAAATCTCGCAAGCGTCCAGCTAAAGAAGAAGATGCCAGCGGCAGCAATGCTGGCCCTGCCAAAATTGCCAAGCAGTCAACACTAAGCATGTTCCACATTTCCAAGCAAAAACCAGGACCACCAATATGCAAGGATATCCTTGAAAAGAAGATTCTCTCGCTTGTGGCTAATGGGCTCCTACCATTGAGCCTAGTTGAACTACATGAATTTAAGGATCTTCTTTCATGTTAGTATAACTCAAATATTTTGCTATTTTTTCCATAGCTAATATCTGATTAAAATAATTAATCATATTATTTTATGAACATTAGACTATCGCTAGCCTAGCTAAATATTTTGATATTTTTTCCATAGCTAATCTATTGTATTTGTTTTAATTTTTAAATATTTTTTTCAGACGTCAACCCGGCTGTTCAGGTGCCATCTAGACGCACCCTGGCTAGATCTCTTGCAACAACAACCAGTACAATGAAGGAAGACATACAAGCAAAACTGGCAGCAGTTGACCATGTGTGTGTTACATGCGACATATGGTCAACTAATCACCGCAGTTACATGGGAGTCACTGCGCATTGGGTATGCTATTGATTTAGTGTATTATTTTTATATAATTGATAAATTGACCATTGGTGATAGACTGATAGTCTGATAGACTTATAGTATAATCTTTTCAATTATTCGACATGTGTTCCTCATTCATTAATTTGGTGAGTCTTCATTTTGCTGTGATTCACAGTAATTTCACACTAATTCACTGATTCTGTCATCTGTCATTGTGTTTGATTCACAGCAAAATGTGGAAGAGTCCATATTCACAGGCTGTGAATATGGACTCTTCCACATTTTGCTCTTATGGGATGGGTCACTGATGTGGTGGTATGGTAGGCGACTCATCGCTGAATTGTCTCCTTTATATCACATAGTTCTTCTCTTCAATGTTTGGTGGCGCAGTTTAGCTGGTGCGTGTCAACCAATATTATTAAATTAAGCTTAAAAAAATGTTCATACAAACATTGATTTTATATTCTTACATTACAGATCAATGATGACTTGTCGCGAGGATCAGCTGCACTGGCATGCCGAAGATTTCGTGGAACACATAGCTTTGATAAAATTGCTGGAATATTGGACAGGATCAACTCGGAGCATGGTTTATCTTATAGAAAAGTTGTATCTACAGTCACCGACAATGCATCGAACATGGTGAAATGCTTTAAAGAGTTCGGTGTTCGTGTTCAGAATCGTACTGACGACATTGATGAAGATGATGCAGATGAAGATGATGATGAAAAAGATTCAGATGAAGAGGTTATCATCAGCAACTTTCCTGAACATTCAGGAGAGCATGGAGAGGAGTCAGTGAAACTATCATCCCATATTCGATGTGCCTCCCACACATTGAACTTGGTAGCAACAACTGATGCAGATAAAGGACTGAATTCACCTGGACTAAAGAAGATAAAGCATTCTGCAATGGGAAAATGTTCGGCGCTGTGGAATGCTGCTGGTAAACCCAAGTCAGCAGAAAAAATACAGGAAATAACTGGCGTCCAATTTAGGTACCCATGCGTCACCCGATGGAACTCAATGTACGACTCATTAAGCCAAATATATAAACATAAGAACGACGTGAATGTAGCTCTTGAAGAACTGAATCTACCCATCCTCAAAGACAATGAATTGGAATTTATTTCAGAATATTTGTCTGTTCTAAAACCAATTGCAGCAGCCCTCAACAAATTACAGGCAGAGAAAGAATGCTACTACGGTTGTCTTCTTCCAACAGTCCTAGTGACTCAAGATGCCCTCGCAAGATTGGAGCCTATCCAACCAAACGACCTGCGCTTGAGACACTGCATGCCATTACTGGCAGCAGTCGTCTCTGGCTTCAATGCCAGATTTGGTCATTTTTTGTCGTTGAGCCCCGAGGTAACTGATGCCGTTTTGGCCTCAGTATCTCATCCGTATTTCAAACTTAGATGGATATCATTGTTGCAAGGGCCTAATTTCGGCGATCATGAAGCAATCAAGTCTCAAGTAAAAGACAAGCTGCAAATGGCTGTAAGAAATTGTAATTCTGACAGCAGTGGTAATAGTTCGGTGAACTCAGACTCATCATCTGAAGACGATTTCTTCAGAACTATGGACGGCTCATTCTCTGCTCCTAACAACAAGGAAGACTTGGAAGTCCTCAATTATTTGCAGGACACCAGTAAGGCACTCGACTCTTTAGATAGGTATCCTGCTATAAAGAAGATCTTCAAGAGGTATAACACCACGCTACCTTCCTCTGCACCAGTGGAACGGTTGTTTTCGTTTGCTGGCATGGTTCATAGCCCCAAACGAAGTCGTCTCTCGGATGGTAACTTTGAACAATTGGTTTTGCTGAAAGCAAATGTTTACAGTGGTTGAACATTAAATTAACACTCTTAACTTGCGGTTTTTACCCTTATATTGTCAGTAATTGCGTACTGCAGTAAAACTGTAAAATTAAATTCTATGTAAAAAATGTTTACTTATATATGCTGACCATTCATTGATATGGGTTATGGACCTGGTGAAATGAGAATTTAGAAAAATAGAACTAAAAACTATATGTAGGTCATTTAATAGTTTTTTCTTTGCTGATAAGTTATGATAATACTAAGTTTTAAGTTTACCACATGAAAAACTGAAAGGGGAATCGTCAATCCCCGTGGTTTAGATCAGGTGACATGGGTAGGATGCGATGCTTGTATTGCCTCAGCCCTCAGGGGAGTATTAGGAGTGATACTTTTCAGGAGTGATTAAAAAAATAATTTGTTTTTGTTTACTCTACAAGAGTACAACTTTTTTCAATTCATATAAAAGTGATCTTAAAAAGTGATCTTGAAAAGTGATCTTCAAGATCACGATCTTGATCTGGATCTTCAAGATCACATTTTTCTGGTGATCTGATCTTGATCTTCAAGATCACATTTTTCTGGTGATCTGATCTTGATCTTCAAGATCACCAAAGTTAGTGATCTTGCCCATCTCTGGATATAGCTATGAGCAAGCATGGCTGATAGGAGCAATGATATATGCAGAGTGCAACATACTACGTCATTTGCATGTTTTATGTGCTCATTCGATTATTGATTATATTCATTGGATTATATTCATATTTGCAATTGGAGCGCCGTTTCAATGGTGTCGAATTAGTAACAAGAAGCTTTCGCTGTCTATCACCTCAATATCTGACTTTGAATAGTACCACCGATGAGAATCTCTATGAAGCAGCGGCATCTTTCTCAAACATGTATTTAGAGGATCTTTCTGACTGATTTCCAAATAAGTTATTGTCCTTTCGTTCACGGTTCAAAGAGGAAATAAAAGAAATATCATCTGTCTTTAATTTGGCAACTATATTTGTAATTAAAAATCATACTCTTTTGCCAAGTTTTCATTTATATCTCCATAGCTTTTATGTTATTTCTTACTCTGCCCGTTATCGTCGCAATAGCCAAACGGTCATTTTCTAAACTCAAGCTGATTAAGAGTTTAAGACATACTTTAGAAATACCATGAGGCAAGACAGACTTTCAGGATTAGCTGTTCTCTAAATAGAGAATAAACAAACACGTAAAGTGGACATTCCAAAAATTATTGATGAGTTTGCTCGTCTTAAAACAAGGAAGAAAAAGTTTTACTGTAAATTTTAGTTGAAGTTGTACTTATTTTTTTCATATATTAATTGTAAGTTTGTACTGTAAACCTGTCATGCGAGTTAGGATTACACAGTCCTGCGAATGAGAACTTTGTAAGAGTTGTTTTCTCACTAATAACCGATTTTATATAAGTCAACTACGCTGATTTCGAATAATGTGTCCATTTTTTTCTATCACGTAAGGATATTCTGCAAATTGGAAGGAAAAAACAACAACATAAATAAATATTATTTATTTCACTTTACATTAGGTACCTATTTCGCTTTGTTATACTATTTACAAATGTAAACAACTTCTTTAACACGTTGGCTGCCACGTGACCCGCCGGCGTGTCACACTCGTAATATTTTGAATTGGAATTTTCTTATTGGCAAGATATGTAAAGTTGTTTCAAAGGCCATCCGGCACCTCCAGAATATCTTTTTTTTTTACCATCTATAATGATCTCATCATGTCTTTTGATTTGAGGAAAGGAAAGGGTAATGAAGATGAACGTTTATTTTACATTCAAAAAAGACAAAACAACATACGATACATGAAGCAAATTTCCTTTGAGGTTAATGTAAATGAACTTTTACATCTACGAGACAAAAACTGTACCTAAAAGTTCATTTTCATTAATATCAAAGGAAATTTGCTTTATTTTACATTTACAAAAGACAAAATTCGTTCGATTTCTTTTGAACAAGAACAAAAAATAGACTCAAAGACAAATTTATTCTTAGTGGCTTTTATTGAAGCACTCTAAACATAAAGCAGGTTTTCCCTCACATTTGCCACAATAGGTAGACACTAGGGGTTAAAACCGGCATTTAAATACCGGTATTAATACCGGTATTGAAGAAGTACAAATAATACCGATACCGATATTATAGGTTTTCGGTATTGACAAAAATTGCTATTGTAAAATTTAGGCAATTTAGTCCTCCGATGGGCAAATAAACTGTTTTTGGAGGATTCGGAGAAAAAAAAAGTTTCGGGGTATTTTGCAGTTAACCTCTTTTTTTCGTTTTCTATTCCTTTCTATCAAAGAAAACTATTTATTGCACTAGCTTTAAGAGTGATTCATTCAACTGTAGCCATTTCTTCAACAGAGTGGGAAATTATTGAAAACCTTTATGACACCTTACGTCCTGTTGAAATAATTCTTAAAGGGTTATGCTCGAAAGATGCATCACTCCTGACAGCTGAATCATCAATGAAATTTATTTCAAAGAAACTAGGAGAGAAAAATAATCCAATAGCAAAAGAGTTAAAAGATTGTCTTAGAAATCGTTACATTTCAAGAAGACAGCAAGACATTGTAGGTTAATCAAATATCTTCATAATCCGAAGTTTTAAAAGTTCAAGAAGAGGAAAGTTTTTCTGTTCCATCAAAATTAGTTCTCAAAAGAACTGCAGAAAGGCTCCATAAAAGACTTTTCCCTAAAAATGTGGTTGATTTGGAGATAGAAATGGAAGAACAGGAATTCCATGTAACCCTGAAAATGTAGCTGCAAATAAGACTGAAGTGGAAGCAGATTCATTACTGAGTGAATACATGCAAGAAATGGACAAACTAGGAAAAGTGCCATCTAAAAAAAATTCCATTGATTTTGATATTACTAATGAATTTAAAAGCTTGGAAGTTACTTACAACAGAGAAGTGAGAATTTAGAGAAGCTGTACAAGGCACTGCTTTCAATTAAACCTACAGTGCAGAATCAGAAAGAGCCTTTTCTGCTGCAGGCCTATTTCTGACGAAACTGAGATCAAGTCTATCTGAACAATCCCTAGATGCTCTTTGTTTCCTCAAAGCATACTTTCAAAATCAAACTAAGAAATAAATATTTAGATACTAATAATTTCTATCTACCCCAGTAGTTGTATAATATTATGCTAAAAAAAAATTCAAATAATATTTTTATTACAATTTAGTAATTTACTGTATAAACTTTTTCGAATAGAATGCCATCTATTTGGAGTTGGGTCATTAATTTATAGTAAATATGGTGAGTACTGCAAGTCCCTCAGACTTGTGGGAGGGTTGGTAGGGTGGCACCATAATAAATCAAAATAAATTATTTTTTTCATAATACCGGTATCAATACCGGGATTAGCATAATTGCCTCCAAATACCGGTATTGAAAATTTTCGGTATTGTGCAAGCACTAGTAGACACCTTCTTACTTTTTTTCATTGCTTCATGTCTACTAACGCGCTTTTGCAATTCTGAGTAGCACCTTGTACATCTTTTGCGCAATTTTCTATTTCTGGCGTCCTCGGTGTCATATTCTTCTAATGTGTGTTTACTCACAATGGAAGAATGCTGCGTTTGAGGTACTTGTTGTTCTTGACATAAGGACTCAATGATAGATTGTCTGAATTCGGCGATTTGTTGACCCTTTTTTTGAATTTCTTTATAGATGATAAGTGCATTTATAACAGCAGTATTTAGAAGAAACTCGAATGCAACTTTATGATACCATCTAATTGTTTTTCTAAGGGGTGAAAAGTAGCTAGCCATTTGATCTGAAATATCAATACCTTGTTTTGCAGAATTATAGGAGATAATCATTTCTGGTTTTATTATTTCTTCGCTGTTGCGATTTTTCTTTCCAGTGCTTACTACCTTCAAGTCATGTTTGGTCGAAAGCATAAGTACTTCCCGTTTGTCTTTCGATTTTGCTACAACTATTCCATCATTCTCTTCACGGCCTATGATTTCACCTTTTTTCAGTTTGTTTTTTAGTTTTAGATGATGACCCATAAAACAAATCAGATGTAATTGAGGTCTTATCCATATTTATTATTTTTATTATTTATTATTAGTTATTTCATGATTAATAATCTCTATAATAGTTATTTGTAATAAGAAAACTAGATATTGCAATCTGAAAAGAAAAGAAATATCAGTTATTGATAATACTAAAGGAAATATTTGATAAATTAGCGTGTGCCCATCGGCGGGTCACGCGGCACATACGACATATTATTTAATTTCAGTGCCACGTGACCCGCCGGTAGGCACGGTATAAATACATATACAAACAATCTAGTGTAACCCAATATCATCATATATGATTCAATAAATAAACTTTAGTAAAGCTAAAATATCCATATTATTGATGGCACCGCGATAATCACTGATTTAACACATTAACGTCAATTACATATTCATTTTTATTTGTCTTGAGTTTTCTTGGGATCTATTCCTTTTAGTCTCGAATGTACACGCTGTTCCTTTTCTTTTATGTAATGATTCAAGAGTATCCCGTTTCAACATCCAGCAGTAATCAGCCATCATAGTGATGTCCCACCTTCCCTGATATCTCTTCTCCATTTCTTTGATTTCTTGGTGAAACCAAGCATTTATAAGCATTTATAGGCAGTAGTTTTTCATCAAAATTTAATGAAAATTACTTACATATGTAATATGAAATATGGCATTTTGTGAAAAATCTGTACGTGATGGCGAAAAATTAATATTATTTTCCGAATCAGCGTGCAAAAATTACTATTTAAGTGATAGAATATTTTGGACAACAAAACCATCGCAGGCCTGTGTTATCTATCATGATGTACTCTTTTGTAAATTTTAAATGTATTTTCAAATAATATATTTAAAATTTAATTATTTTGTATTTTGTATTAAATTACAAATTAGGAAGAGATGTATTTAGTATTTATATACATTTGAAAGTATTTACTCCCGTCTCAATGTTTGCTATTTTGATGCATTTCGTTTGTGTGATGTGTGTTCGCTTAATAAATGCTGTTACGTGCCTTCATTATCTATAGACCTCAGTGTGAATAAATTTTTAGCCCCGGTCAGTTGGTATATAATCAAACTGGTACAGATATATAATGAAATTAGACTTATGTCGGGAAGGGGCTGACCCAAAATCTGTCTCGCACAGGGGCCCACAACCAAGTATGGCCGCCACTGCAAGTACATACTGTAAGTGTATATGTCCGCCTGAACATAAGGGAATCCATTTAAACTGAATGGATAAGAATACTAAAAGTATAAAACGCTAATAAAAATTGTCAACTCTGAATGCTTTTAGATTTCCTCTTTTTATGAGGCCACCACATAACATCTAAGCTGTAACGTAAAGACTCGCCCATTGAAACTATATCGCGCTACCGCTGATTTATTATTTTACAAGTCACTCTGTAATTTTTCAGTAATTTGTTTTAAAATGTTCTATCAAATCATAAAATTCTTTATCTGATTTAAGATGTTTGTGTAAAACTATACTCTCTTTCGGAATCTTTGCTGGCTTATAAGGAACCAACCCTCTTCAAGGGGGAAAAACAACCACTATTAATGTAACTATCCGGTTAGTTAGCGGGTGGTTAATTTGAAGGGAAACCCTTTTAAAGCAATCAGATTTGGTTAACTTCCCCCCCTCCAAAAAAAAATTATATAAAAGGCTCCAACACAGTTTCTTGGGGAGAGGGGGGGATAGTGTGAAGTCCGTCGCCTGACACGCTTGATAATATTGACCATTAAATTCACATTTAATGGTCAATATTATCAACAGGTTTTGGGGATAGCCATGGGTAATCCCTTGTTGCCCCTCCTCTCCAATATTTATATGGAGTTTTTCGAAATAACTTGCATTCCGAGAATCCTGGGGGTTGGCATCCCATGGTTGCGGTACGTCGACGATATTTTGTGTATCTGCCCCATGAGGCGTGAACTGGATGACTTCCTCGTTCAGTTAAATCAGTGGTTCTCAAACTGGGGTACTCGAGAGAATCTTAGGGGGTACGCGATGAGGGTCCTGAAAATATAACTTTTTTAATTTTATATACGATTAACAAACGGCTGCAAGTCACACGGTCGTAAAGAAAGTAAAAATCCTCATCTCTCTCGAAAATCCAGAAAATCCGGTGAAAGAATTCAAGGAGTACAGAAGAAGAAAAAGTTTGAGAACCGCTGAGTTAAATAATCAAGTCCCCTCCATTAAGTTTCTTTAAAGGTGGAACAAAGCAACTCGATCTCGTTTATAGATGTGCGTGTACATAGGAAAAGTCCAGGTTTTAAGTTTAGCATCTATCGGAATAAAACAAACAATTTGTCCTATGTACACTTTTACTTCGGGTATGACACCATCATGAAAGCTACATTTTCTTCAATGTTTCTCCGCGCCGAAAAACAGAAAGAAAAAACTTAATAAATGAATAAAAAGAAATCCAAAACATAAAAATCGTCTGATATGCAGTCAAATTGTTCAGGAGCGTCTAGTTTATTTCTTATTGTTGTGGCGAGAGCCCTATATACGAGTATATTCCTATATTTGTAGTTTTTTACCATTATGAGAAAATTATGAAAATGATAAAAAGTCTTAAGGGCGCTGAAATTCAATTTGCCCGTGGCGCTGACAAACCTCGAGCCGGCACTGATCGCCAGTCCGGAATACGTGGATGCTGAGTTAGAAAAATCAACACTATTGGAAGTGATTTGTGTTACCCACCTTTTCTTTGAAATTTTTTTTTAACAAAGCAAAACGAACCTTCCATCGTGTGGAAAATAACCTCGCACTTTGTCGGAGAATATTTTAGTACTTCCATTTTCTCCATGTTTTTTAGGCATTACTAATGTACTTAAACTTTTGAGCATTAATGTAGTACAGTATTTTCATATGACAGTATTGGGGAAAACGTCATAATAAAGAATAGTCCTACCAATTCAGGCATGTCTATAAAATTGGTTGTAAACAATGTGACTTCTTTTACAATGGACAAACGGGAAAAGACTTGAACACGCGTGTAAAACAACATCAATATTCCGTTAGAACGGGAGAGTAGTCCAATGCCCTTTTTGTCCATTTATCAGAGTTGTCCCATTGCATTGATTGGAATAATTCTTCAATTTTGTTTCACTCAAGCAACATTGTTAATAGGAACATTCTTGAGTCTGCAATTATTCAATTTACAAACAATTTCAACCTTAGTCAGGGTTTTTTTTCACTCGATCCTGTTATTTGAATTCATTCAGAACAGATTTAGACAAGAAGGGCAAGGTGCTAAAACTCTGGTAGCTTTCCACGTGAATTATATGCTCCTCCTAAAAAATATTTTCTGCACCGATCATATTGTTTTTTTTCTTTGTAACCTATATATAGTCTCAATCTTATGATTAATTTCAGTGTTCCTGAGGATGTCATTAGACGAAAGCGCTTGAGCACTATTTCGTGTTTTACTTTCCTTCATGGTTATTTTCATCATATATATATATATATATATATATATATCCCCGCAAGGGGGTTCTAAGCTCGTGCTCTTGAGTGCTCTTTGTGCTCGTTTGTACGTGCTTGTTCCTGGAGGTTTCACGTGCGCCCTCCCGGCCCTAGCACCCAAGGATGATGGGGCTCGACCCTGCAGTCCTTGTCATCCTTGGTATTTTTCCACTTCGACTGTCCCCTCCACCTTTCTTTTTCCTCTGTCTTTCCTCTCACTTTTTCTTTGTTTTTCCGCTGAGATATGCCCTTTAAATAGAGGCGAATCGGTTCTTCCTGAACTAAAAAAAAAAAAAAAATATATATATATAACAATAAATTATATATATATATATATATATATGAAAATGAAAAGGTTTATTGGCAGACTATAGTCCATATGACAAATATTATTAATACAATGACAGTTCATATACTAAGGATAGAAATATATACAATTGATTAGAAATAATACTGCACTGTCGAAGTTAAGTGGAGCTACAGACAGACGTTTTCGTACCAAGAAGTCCATAGCTTAGAGGATAAATGGCAGGACTCATGGATAGCTTGGATGATCGGGTTGGTTGATTTTTTAATTCTTTGCAGTAGACTGTATTGAGAACGTTTTGTTACCTCCGGGAAGCTCGGGACATTGCGGGTAGCAAACATTTGCGAAGCTGAGCATCTCGGGGGTTATTTATGTAAGAGTCTAAAAGACCTGTTGTACAGCAAATTTAGAGTTCTGCCAGAAGCTTTTTTATAATTCACCCAGAGTTGCTGTCCGTATATATTACTGCAGAAAGTACGAAAGAGTGTGTCTTTACTCTTTAGCTTCACTTGTACAGAATCGAAAGTTTCTTATGGTCATATTCACTTTAGCACACAGACTTCGAGATTGTTTTCTTATATCCGAGTCATCACTCAAGGAGCTGGTAATAGTTTGACCCAAATACTTAAACTCTTGTACTTCCTCAATTACTTCACCATTCATTTAAAACATTATATCAGCTGGCTGAATACAGCTTTTAGAATGAAATTGCATAACCTTAGTTTTTGTAACATTAAAAAGAATATCATGTTCCTGCAAATACACTTCCCAGACGTTTAATAGCCGATCCAGACCTTTAACAGAGTGACTTATTAACACCATATCATCGGCATAAACTAAGTTACTTATCCTTGTGTTATCTATATAACATCCCACTGTTGCCTCGTTAAGTGAAGCAATTAATCCGTCAATATACAAATTAAACAGCATAGGGGAGAGCAAGGAGCCTTGTCTCACCCCGCAAGAGGAGCCAAAACACTCGGATAGTACATTGCCCCACCTAACAGTGAAAGATTGGTGGGAATACCAAAATTTCAATAAATTTAATATGTACATGGGAACCTTCCTGTTTTCTAGTTTTGCAAATAAAATATTGTGGTATCATATGCCTTACTTATATCTAGGAAACAGCTATAAATAGTTGAATTACTTTCAATGTATTTAGATATTGTTTCTTTAAGTACATAGATACACAGATCAGTTGAGTGGGGCCTTTTAAAGCCAAACTGATTAGATGTCCATAGGAAATCATTTAATCGGGGTAACAAGAGTTTTTCTAGTAGTTTCGAGAAGCAGGAAGCGACAGCAATAGGCCTGTAATTATTGCTGGACAGAATGTCTCCGTACTTATTTTTGACCAGGGGCAAGATATATACCCTCATGAACTCTGCAGGGATATAGCTATGAGCAAGCATGGCTGATAGGAGCAATGATATATGCAGACATACTACGTCATTTGCATATTTTAAGTGCTCATTCGATAAGTCATCTACCCCTGACGCAGAACCAGTCTTTAACTCTTTAATTAACCTCTTTACTTCAGAAAATGATATCAAAGTATTTTCCCTTGTCCCTCCCACATTCGTTTCGCTGCCATCTATCTTAAGATTATCCCTACTCACACTGTTAAGAATGTTAGAGTAGTGGTTTTTCCACAGCTTTGCAATTTCATCTTCCCCCGACACCCCTTCGATTGTCGGAGGGAGGACATTTTTGACACCCGTTTGATTCTTAACAAATTTACAAAATTTGTTATTATCGTTATTTATGGGAGCTTCACAGGCTTTTGATGCTCGAATAGACTCTTCTTCCTGTTTACATCGCCTTATGGCCGCCTTATACTGACCCCGATTTCTACACCTATTCATGTATGCTGGTCCTAATCTGGGTCTACCATGAAAGCACCACAAATCATAGGCGTCTTTCGATTCCCTCTTCAGGGGATAATAAAATCACTCCATCCAGGAATAATCTTAGTATGATAGTTGTAAAATTTAATCAGGGGGCTTCCTGCTTCTCTTAACAGGGATATTATCTTACTATAATACCTAATACCTATCTATGAGTTTACAGTGAGAATCATTTGAGCAAGGATTATTACAGGCAAGGTGCAAAATTTCTAAATTATTAAAGAGGTGACTTGTTCTGTCTTTGTATTCTATTCTCTGCTGCATATTAACATTGGACAATCGACGCGATTATTCTTACCAATTGAGTTCTTGTTAAGTCGTGTTGCGCATAAATTGGTAAAGTTAATTAATATTTCTAATGGTCTATGATCAGAAAGGAGGAAATCATGCAGAATATGAACTCTCACAATTCGATCATTTAGATTATTACTAGTGAGACAATGATCAATCCACCTGGTGGTATCATTCATATCACTAACGTATGTAAAATTACCACTGGCTACCCCTAATACATCTACATCACATGCAAACAATATGGCCTTCAATGAAGACAAATTTGAACTAATTAAGTATGGACCAAATAAATACCTGAAAGAACAATTCAACTACACTGGACCCACAGGAAAAGATATTGCACAAACTGATCATGTCAGGGATCTAGGGATTATATTATCTGAAGATGCAACATTCAACAGGCACATTGACAAAGTAACCTCATCATGCAAACAACTAATAGGATATATACTGAGGACATTCAGAACTAGGGACAGTATGACCATGCTTACCCTGTGGAAATCACTTGTCCTTCCACGCATTGACTACTGCTCTCAATTATGGTTTCCCCACAAACAGAATGAATTGCAAAAATTGAGGGCCTACAAAGAACCTTTACCTCGTATATTAAACAACCTGATGGGCAACAGGTGAGTAAAAACAAATTAAACTACTGGGATAGGCTTAGAGGCCTCAACCTTTATTCCATAGAGAGAAGGTTTGAGAGATACATCCTAATCTACACCTGGAAAATTCTAGAAGGGCTTTTAGTTGCCCCCAATACTGAACCAATTGTGCCCACCTTAACAAGAACTGGCAGAATGTGTAAAAAATATCACCTCCCACCAAACAGTCTGAGAAGGATTCAAACTCTTCAATATAATAGTATCTCTAGGCAGGGTTCTCGCCTGTTTAACTCCTTGCCTCAGTACCTTAGAGATATAAGTGCAGTCCCAGTAGATACTTTTAAAAAACACTTGGACATGTTTTTAGCCAACATACCCGACCAACCCACAGTGTCAGGGTATTCCTCTGCCAGACCAGCCCCCACAAATTCAATAGGGGACCAAATCGTATGGCAGGAGCAAGAGAAAAGAAGGGTGGCGACCACGTCGTGGCCCCGCCTCAGGAGGCGCTGAGTGGACTTCGTGGGAGCAGCGCACCCTTGAGGCAGAAGCGCTTTAAGGTAAATACTTAAATTGGCCGACTCGCACACGTTACCCAATTCTACAAAGAATTCCGAGTTCACATGTGCGTTAAAGTCCCCCATTATTATACAGTGAGAATATTTGGGGTTATCTGATAATGACTTAATTTCGTATAGCAAATCAATGTATTCATCTAGATTACTGCCGTTGTTGTATGGTAAATAGTAGTTTACAATTAATATGCAATCATTGTTCACTTGTAATTCAATGCCTACAACCTTACATTAATGCTTGTTAAAATTTTTATATGTTTTGACAAATTTTTCCTTAATAAGAAAGCAACACCACCAAAAGACCTACCGTACATTAATTCATCTGACAAGTCTACTGCTGATGACGCATGGTACATAAAGTCATCATGAATGGTAGAGAGGAATTTTAGCTCTTGCTTAGGTAGCCAGTGCTCCTGCAAGAGTATCAAATCTGCACTGTCGCAGATTTTATAAACATCTACAGTTAAATTCCTCACTGACCTTACATTATATGAGACTATTTTCAACAAGTTATCCGCCATGACTGATAGAGAATTTATTATTAGTAAGATTATTATTATTATACACAGTACAACTTTCAGGCATTACCGTTAGGGCGCCTATTATTATTATTATTATTATTATTATTATTATTATTATTATTTTGCCTGTTCAAATCTCCTGGAAAAGTGAATAAACTCCTTAACAATAATACCGTCTGGCCATTGACTCATATTATACGGGTTGAAATGCGCATTTACACCTTTAATTATTACTTTAAAAGAGTTATAATACGGAGATTTCGTGTTTAGTTTATTAACTATCACTATACTGTGTTCACCAATGATTTCTTCCATCATGTGTCGAATATCGCTTGCCTCGTTCGAGAGCTGAATTCGCGACACAAATAGGGTGAGATTCTCCATCGGTGGCCTCGCCGCGGAGACCGGTTGAAGAAACCTTCGGGAAGGGCGCCTGTTAACAGTTACCCACCCGTCCTGCAGGGTTCGCCTGCCTGGGGGATGGGTGGCACAACCTTTGGGGGATAGGAGACCCCTCCCTTACTCTGTGGCTTGGTGAGAGTCTGTTAGCGGTGTTTATAACCTGACGGTCGCGCGTGTCTCTCCTTCTTCGGTGGGAAGGGGGGGAACTGCGCACCGAGCGAGGCGTAATCGAACACCTCTCCTCTGCAGTGGGAGGCAGGGAAGAGGGCACTGATGCCTCGTCTCTGGGCATTGGACCGTCCCTGTTCCTCATTGTGAGATCGGGAGCAGGGGTCCTTTCCTGAACGGGAGGGGGGTTGACCTCTACCCCTGCATGCTGCGTTTCCACCCCACCTTCAGGCGGGGATTTCGTTTCCCTCGCTGCCCGACGCGCTTCTTAGAGATCTGGCTTGCTGAACTACTTCCGAGTAACTGGGCTTTGGGAGGAGCGTCTCTTTCAACGCATCTAACTCTGACCTGAACTGTTCTAGCGACATCGCGTTTTTCTGATTTGACACCACGTGTTGGTGTTTCAGTTCAACTATCGACTTTTGTACCTCATTATACTGTTTGAGGAGCACCGAGACGTTTACGTCACTCATAGAGATTACCGGTATTCTATGGAAGTTAGTAACGTAATGTGTGTGTATATATATATATATATATATATATATATATATATATATATATATATATATATATTGCGGCGGAGTGAAAATTATAATTTATAATTTACAATGACACACTGATATTTTATTGTAGTTTTTGCTGAGAAAAACGAATATGATGACACAAATTGTGCCAGGTTTCTCTAACCGCCCCATTTTTGCATGAATACAATTTAACAAACTGAAAATAGAGTTCTCATCTAGCATACATCCGTCAACATTACATCATATGAATAACCCCCATTAATGTCATTATGAAACCACAATTATAAATGTTTATAACTTTAACATATTATTTTGCGTCATTCCCAGATTTAAGTATTCCTGCCAAGGTCGTACTGTACGCATCGTGTCTTCTGACTCCCCCAGGCACCACAGTTCGCCTGACAGCCAGCTGCAGTAGTTTTCCCCCAGCTACAGAATCCAGAGGTAAGAAGCTAGTGAGCATGCTATGAGAAATGAGATAAAAAAATATTGTTACACTTGTTAGAATGTACATTTGACTGACATGAGTAAACTGAGTAAATATTTGTTGTTTTTCCTTAAGCAATTAAAATTCACTGAAATTTATTTGAGTTTTTGTTCTTATTTTTTAGTTAATAATTCACCTATAGAAGAGCAGAGATGGAATCAGCATTCCACACACCAATGTCTCCATAACTGAAACAACATCCTTCTTCACATCGAGTTAGCAACATCCCCTTTTGCGGCAACTCTACACCAACAGCTTTCCATGCAGCAGCATCTACTCTTTGAAGTTCCCCATGCTATTCAGCAAGGAAAAAATTTGTGAGCACAAGGCATTCTAAGCAACATTGTATGTTTGGAACTCTTGAGAAGTTGCCTCATAATCTTTTACCAACTAATTTACGAGTGGCTCGGTACTGTCTCTATCTCAAAGAAAGGAAAAATGCAGCTAACAAGCCAATCATCAGACAAATAACTCAGGAGTTACTAAAACTTTGGCAGCAAGCATCAATCCCCACAGTTCAGGAAAAAGCTGTGTTTCAAAAGGTAGCAAGAATCATAGAAAGAGGGGCAACGTTCAGTAGATCAAAAACATCACCGAAACTAAAAAATGAATATATAAATAGTCTCAGTAATTTCTTTGATATATGTGATTGTAAATGTAAGTTAAAATCCCATACAGACATAGGATGCAGTAATGATTGTGAAGAAATTCACATAGATTGCATATGTCAGAGAGATAAAAAAGTACCAAACGAGGAATTAGTTTCTACTTGATCAGAGGAGTGATCGTAAAATGTACAAAGGGAGTATAGTTTTGCATGCCACACAAATTTTACAAAAGAGATACAGTAGGAAGCTCTCAGAACAATTAAATTGAAATGAATAACCTTTATTAATAATAAAATAAATACATTGGTTTTGCAATTTACAATGACATAAATAATTGTGAAGCTGGACTATTTATTTTACTTAATTTGGCCCTTAAGCTTTAGGCTTTACTGAGCTCTTATTAAAAATAAAACAGATAGTTATTATTAATTAATAATAAATAAATAAATAAGTATTATTAATAGTTAAAGTATGTATTACTCTTAAATTATCATTATCGATATGACAAATGCAAGGGCATTATTGAAGATATTATACCAATACAGAGAAAGCAATATTATACATGAGAGATAAGAACTGAACAATCACAAGAAATGTATCTTTAATACTAGATTATACACGAGAAATGAATAATAGTGGACCGGCCAAAATTCAAAAATCGTCTTTGAACGGCGTTTTTTGTTAATAGCTGGCACCCATGCTAAATCAATGTACCTGTGGGTGAGGAATAAAATGCAGGTGGATGCCACTCTCGCTTTTGGCTTTGAAGGTCATTTTCGAGGTCAGACTGTGCAAAAAATTATATTTTCTAATTTTAATTTTAAAAAAAATATTCTGAGCCAATTGGTTTGACCAAATGTTTCATTTTGCCACACTTAGTGATAAAGAAGTGTGATGACACGCTTATTCTATCCGAATTACCAACTCAAGGTCAAATTCAAGTTAATCACGACCGAAATTGTGCTAAAAAAAAATTATTTTTTATTTTAATTGTCGAAAAAAACATTGAGTAAGTCTGTTTGTCAAAACAATTTATTTTAACATGATTAGTGCCTAATAAGTTTGATGGCATGAATTAAGTACTCACAGTAACAGAATTATCACAACTAAATCACAAAGCAGTAAATATAGCCCCATAACTATACAGTTTACACACTAGTAACATCTACAAGTTCACGTTTCTTGATGAACAGCACCGAAATGCTGCACTGACAGTCACAATTGTGTGGATTGCAATCGCTTAAGAACAGAGTTATTAGTTCTTTACAGCACATTCCAGCTTCTCTCGATTTCAGCCCGGAAGAGAGACATAGATCTACTGTCCAGCTGGGTTACAGCAACCGCTGTCGTCACAACCACAAGCTGTCGTACACTTCATCCTTTTCCTGAAGCAGTTGCATCTAGCTGTCTTGCACTTTTTCTTACAACCACAAGCAACAAGCTCCAGGCAGGCTTCAGGGATTGGAGGAAGTCTTGTCCAAACTGGTAGGAGGCTCCCATCTTCCAACTTCCAGACTGAAGTGTCCACCGGATCTTCAACATCTACGTGCTCTTTGTCAGCCTGGAGCCATATTTTGGCCTGATAGTTTGCCCGCTTGGAGTGGAGCTCCAAGGCATCCTTTGTCGGTGGGAGCATTTCCAGAGTCTTCTTGGCCTTCCCAAAAAGGTGAACTCTGGCGTCATCAACTGTGTGTTGTTCCGGGGTGCCATACAAATGACACACAAACTTCTCAAAATCTGCGATATCCCCATCTCAACCAATGGCGTGTAGCAGAAGTGGGTGGTCACTGAACATCTTCCAACACTTCTTTTTTCCATGACCACTGAAGGACGAGACTGTGTCACACCCGGTCAAAGCGTGGAAGCTGACCAGGTTGTCCCTGACTGGGGGCGACAAACTCTTGAATACATCGTGCACGGGGTAGCATTTTCGGTTCTTGGCCGTTCCGCACAGCATCCACACTTCAGCGACCTTGGTGCAAACGAAGTGAATCAGCAGCACCATTACATCAGTATCTCTGCACACTACCAGTATTCGTTCATAGCCCTGGGACGCTGCATCACATGAGTGAAGGATGAGCCTGGTGTCTGCCTCTTCATGGTTGCTATGCAGTGGAACGTTATGTCGCCTGGTTGACCGTACTTCAGTGGCTTCAGAGCAGCCACCCCCTGTCACCAGCTGACATCTTTCTTGAAGATCTCTGCCCTTCTCAGTGATGACGTTAGACAGAAACAAGGCTAGGTCAGCCTTGTTTGTATCCAGGACCATGAAGTTTTTCCACACTGCAGGCAGTGGAACTTGTGGGCCATCAATGACTTTCCGAATCGGTTTCTTCTTGCTTGCACGCTTTATCCTGGTAACTGCTTTGATCGATCCTTCCCCTCCGTACCGATCAAAGATGACATCAACTCTTGTTGTGTGCTCATTGAAATAACTCATCACGACCTTGAAGAACACTTCAGCATAGTCGCCGAATGTCCGACAGCAGCCAGGCTTGCCAAGAGCTTGGATGAGTGCATAGCCATCTATCATCACACAGGTCTTCAGATCAGGGGTTGGAACCTCTGAGCTTATGGTCTGCTGAGCCATCAGGATGTTCATCAGCTCAGACTTCGATGTCGAATTCATCTCTCCTCCTGCCTTCGCCAGACTAAATGGGACTGGGGACAGCTCATGCTTGAAGACGTTGACCATCTCCACCATGCGACCTGCGGTCGCGGCATTCAGGAGCCGTTGTAGTAGCTTTCTGTCAGCTTTGATGGTCTTCTGCATGTTCTGCTTGGTGGAAACTGTAGCTTTGTATACATCAGCGAAGGTTTTCGACCGATGTTTCTTCATCGTTTCATGGAAGCCTACTATATGTTCAATCAGTCTCTCCTTCATGAACCCGATTACATGCTGCTTTCCTCGATCCTGAGCTGTCAGCAGGTTCTCCACAACATCTGTGGGTGCAGTGTCTTTGGTTGCCAGTGAAACAAGTGGGATGTTAGTGGCGGCATCTGTATCTCCTGCTTCACTCACGTGAACTCTGAAGACGTCAAACTGCTTCAACTGTTGAACTAGCTTCGTGACATCATGAGCGTCACGCCTAGTGCGAGAAGGCAGACTGTCAACCCGAGTGAAGGTGGCTTCCCCATCATCATCTTGAAGATTGAAGAGGCATCTTTTGTCTTGAGAGATGCGTGATCGCTCTGACCATGTGATGCAGAACCTGTCTCTAAGTGTCTCTTGCTTGGTCATTCTTTGTGATGCCGATGATACCATTGTGCATCTTGCATGTACGATTTATCCATTCGGTTGCCTGATCAGCTGGAATTTGGTTGAAGCGCTTCACCGTCCTCTTGACGACAAAGTTCCCATTACAGAATTCTGCATGAACTTCTGGTGCTGACTTCTCAAGACCTCTCATATCAGCCAAGTAGACCGGCCCCCAACGTGCATAGTTTGTGTGGTCATAGATAGCTAGCCAAGGCAGCATTGCAGCAAAGGCTTCTATGTGGAGACTCCACATGCCTTCTCTCTGAGATCTGATGAAGGCCAGTAGGATCTTTACCATTTCCATGTAGGATGACCACAGCATGAAGTTGGGATTTTCAGAGTGTTGGTCATTGAATTCCTCCATGAGACTGTGGAATTTCTCATCTTCCAAAACGTCTGAGAAGTTGTCAACAGCATCGCGCATCTCATCTACAGTATGTCAGCTCTGTCTTTGAAAAGCGAAGCAACATTGAGGGCAAGCTGTTTGACGTTCTCATCTCCACTGCCAGTTGCAGCTAGCAATGACTCAAACATCTGCCACTTGATGCGCCACGGGGGCCTCTGTGCCATACCGTCAGTTGAGTGCTGTGGAAGGTGTTCTTCCCGTCTAAGGTTGAATGCAAGACATCTATGTTGTCACAAGAGCAGTGAATCATTCTCTCCTTGACGATGGTGTCAGGGATGTAGACACATCCATTCTCAGCATACCTCTCCAGGATGTTCTGAGCGATGGTGGTGTCTATCCTTCTTACAGTGTCGATACCAATAGTATGATTTGCCGCGTGGAACAGATCTAGGAGTGCTTCTGAGCGGGTGGCTTGGTGCAGAGTAAGACCCAAGCCCACATGCTTTGGTGTCAACTTTCGTCGGTTGGAGACTACATAAACTATGTCCTGGGCAATGCTACACACACTCTGCTTCACTTTCTGGTCCTCTCCACTTCCCTCATCTAGAGCATCCATTCCCCCAAAGAGCAATCGTAGAAACAGGTACAGACTGTCGGGTATGACGCGATCAACATGTTCCTGATGAAGACCTTGCCATGTCTCGGAGTGTCCAGGAGTTTCAAGAAGATCTTGTCGAACCTTCAGAACCACGTGTACCATATCTTGGAATATGCTGCTAGTGGCACACATGCGGACATCAGCATCTTCATCTTCAGTAGACTCTGACCCAGAGGTGACAGGACCTTGTTCACAAGACTTAGCCAGTGCTTTGGAGATGATGAAATCTGAGCTCTCTCTAGGGTAAATCAGCAGCGGGCCCCTTGACAATGGGCGTACATAGCTGACGTTTGATCCAAGCAGCCTTTGAACATCTTCGTAGAACGTTGTTCTCCTGGAGTCTTTCACGGTGATGCCGATGTCATTACACATACTCTCGTATCTGTCCCAGACGCCTCCCATGTCGTATACGTGACCACGAGACAGGCCTACTGTCAAGTCTTTGCACAGCTTCGTCATGCACTCATTTTCAGGCCCTTGCTGCTCCTCTGACACCGCTTGTTTTCTAGTACGTCTCTCAAATGTCACCAAACATGCCAGATGATAGCAGCTTTCCACTGCAATCACATCACTCACCGCTGACAACGGTATGCTCATGACAGGGTCGTGTTTGGCACGCTGGATCAAGTCATCTGACTTCTCCATTGTCTCCACCCTGTGAAGTTTCTTTGTGGTCTTCTTTTGGCAAAACATGCAGAGGGTCCAGTCAGTCACTGCTGTTGAACGTCTACGCTTTGGGGGAAAAGCCTGAGAGCCTGCACTTTTTGTGGTCGCCGATGCACCCATGGTCTGCTGCTGACTTCGCAGCCTTTTGAGTTTGCCTTCAGAGTGAATAAAGAGTAGCATGATTTATGCCACTTGAGTTCCAATGCATTGAAATCATCCTTGGAATAACTTTCCAGTCTTTGTAAAACATCAAGATAGTAGGTATCTCCCAGGTTCTTTCTCTCATCGCCCACAGTCATAGTTCTTGCCAGGGGCGTACCTAAAGTATTTGACACCCTGGGCGGATCCTTCCTTTGGCACCCCCCATAAATAATTTTAAAATTTAAACACAGAAAAATATATTATGTTTGCAAGTAGATTTTTAAACAGTACAGTACTATCATGAGCAAATTGGAAATAAGAAAAATGCAGGACATTAAAAATTCAGTGAACAGGTAATATTGCATTTTATTTTATACAAAAAACAGGAAATCCAGTCTCAACGCTCAGCCTATTCTTCAAAGGTAAATAGAGAGGATTCACAGTCTCTGCTTTCGAGCCTTAATTTCTGCAAATTGATCAATGACCTCATCAAAATTCATCTTCTTTGCATATTCATGCTCTGTGTGGCCGAGCAGTTAATTTTCCACATTTATATTATTTTTATATTAGTTACCGACAAACCAATTTTGCGCGTTACCAAATTGTATATATTTTATCATTGTTGTTTGTTTTTTCTGTTTAAGGTGCTTCAACCCTGCTGGATTATTGACTCTATTTTAAGAATCATATATAATCTTTATAAATAAGTATTGTACAAAAATATATATATAAATTTATGTACAATACTTATTTATAAAGATTATATATGATACTTAAAATTACACAATCATAAATATATACTATTTGGTAAAGCGCAAAATTGGTTTGTCGGTAACTAATATAAAAATAATATAAATGCGGAAAATTAACTGCGCGGCCTCACAGTTCAATTGAAATTAAAGCCAGATTTGTCAATCTTGTCTGACTCATAGTCGAGCGAAAGAAATTTTTTATCAATTTCAATTTGGAAAAACTTCTTTCACATGAAGCAATAGACACACAGACAGTCAAAAAGAGATAAATACGAAGCCATTCTCCTCCAGATGGAATAGAATGCTTAATCCTTACAAAATATTCTTTCAAAACTGGATCATAATTTGACAGCAACTCTACCAATTCCATGAAATTTCCTTTGTTCGCTGATGACATGTCCTCTTTGTGACCACGAAAAGGAAGATTCTGGTGAGCCAGAAACAAGGTTACGTCCAAGAGGCGATGTAAAATATCCCTCCATTTCTTTCTCTCCTTGTCCATTGTTGCTTGATGAACTTGAAGCTTTGTGAAGCTTCAACCCTGCTCCCAAGGTCTTCCATTTCTCCAGGCATGAGAGATGCTGCTCAGAACCCTCATGGTCAGACACCTTTGGGTTTAGCTTCCACCATGCTTGAAACCCAGTGACAAAGCTGGATGTTCCAATTCCTTTGTCATCAAGTGCAAACAGTCTGCAGCAAAAACAAAACAAACTTTCTTTGAACTGCACTGAAAGGTCCATCCCTATTTTGGAAGGGTTCACTTCCCCTCTTAATAAGATCAACTCTCAAGTCATTTGGAACCGGGATTGGCCAAGCAGTGACATCAGAATAAATTAAAAATCTATCCGTCTCCTCTTCTTCATCAGAGTCTTCCTCCTGTTCGTGTGGACTTCTGCTGGCGTCTCCTTCCTCTTCATCAGTTTCACTGTTTTTAGAAGATGAATTGCCATCCTCTAATCCTTGCTCTCTCTCATTTGAATCCTCTTGTGAAGATGCTTCTTGTATTTGCCCTTCAGATTCACCAGGCTGAATATCTTCAGGACTTTCTCCTATTGCACTTGATGTTGAAGATGTCACATACTTCAAAATTGATCCGGACATTGCCTGAGACACCTCTTTTCTTGCCTTCTTCATTTTTCTTTGTTGGAATCCACTGGGTCGATTTCGCTTCATAGTGGATGTTTTCTGCAAAATTTTAAAATCAAAAGGTATAAAGCATGAACATGCATAACAAGCATGAACTATTATGACTTGAAATACATTAACTGAACAAATTGTCTGTGATTATTATTATTATTATTATAACATCACAACGCTGCATTTACCGGATATTATAACATCACGACGATGCATTTATAAACACTTAAACATCACTATGATACCACATTGTCAAAAATTACTGGACACTGGTATAAGTACCATGATATTGTTATAAACACCAGCACTTTATGCTTTATCATAATTATTTGATGAAACATACCTCATGTATGTGGAGTCACAGTGTCAAGTGAACAAGACTTGGAATGTCAGTTGCAGGCAGCTGGCTATGCTCAACAAACTGATGACTAAAACGTCAAGAAACGTTCGCCTTTCGATGTAATTTTTATCAAATATTTAATTTTTCGTTTGTAAATTTTGTATTGCCAATAAAAATAAAAATTTATTTTATAGTGGAAATTAACATTAAGCTGTTGGAATAGTTTGAACATTTTTAAATTTTTTTCTTACTTTGGCGAATTTTTCATTTAGTTTGAAAACTTGTACTGGCATTTCAACTCTCCAGATGGCACCCCCCTCCTGGCTGTCACCCGGGGCGGACCGCCCCCCTCGCACCCCCCTTAGTACGCCACTGGTTCTTGCTTTTCCTTCTGCTGATGCTATGCGCAGGTCACCAGCGCTGCTTTGGCAGAAGAAGCAACAATCCTCACTGACATCCTGACGCTTCCTCTTGCGCTTGATGACAGCTACAGGGTCCATTGCTGATGAGCTCCCTATCTGCAAAGACAAGTGGGAATGGCAGTATGTAGTAGCCACAGATATATTGAAACAATTCGAAACATACCTATCCTTTAGCAGTATTATTATTATTATTATTATTATTATTTTACCAGCTGGCACTGTCTGCACTCTTTTAATTGCATATACCAAACCAATGTCTGGCCAGCCAGTGCATTGAAAATATTCAACATGTGAAAGTATGCTATTACTTGTACTATGGTAGTAGTAGGCACATGCGCACCTCACCCAGCATGCTAAATGTAGTTTTAATGGAAATAAAGACATCCAGAGTCATAGTTACATTCAATTATTATCCATAAAATCACAAAAATATGCTTTATGTGCTAATGATACACTTTTAAACACGTTGTTACATAGAGCCACCACTGAAATGCAAAAATTCGGAATTTTTCAGAATTTGACTTTTGTAACCTTGTATGGGACCTTCAAACCCAAAATTGAGAGTAGCATTCACTCACATCTTGTTTGGCATCCTCAATACTACTTATCTAAGGTGGGTGCCTGCTATTAACAAAAAACGCCGTTAAGTTTTTTCTGGAGGACTTTTCAATTTTTGGCCGGCCCACTATAAAGAATAGTAATGTACATTATTAAACTTAGATTTTTATTAGTATGCCATTATTAATCGGATTTCAACTTGGTTTTAAACGAATTTACATTCACAATTTTTTTTGTATCAGCATTTAAATCATTTCATAGTTTCCATCCAATGAAAATGGATAGTTTTTATGATGAAGACAATCTAAATTGAGGTATAACATGCTTTCATCTATTTCTGGTCTGATGCGAGTGGATTTCTTGATGAGTTACAAAATATCTATTTACTCATTGTAAGTTAATGATTTTGTTCTTACACTTGTAAATAAAAATAAAATGTGCCAATTTGATTACATCATTGAGCTTTAGTAGTTTTAGTTCTTAAATAATGTACTACAGGGTGTTCTAAAAGTCCCGTCACCCCCTACAAAATGTAGGCCAACATATTGTAATACCAATTTTATTTTGTGGGGTTAATTGTATTTATATGTGGTAGGTGTAATTTAAGAAACAAGTCATTAGCAACAATTACTTTAATTACAGTAAATACAGTTACTAATTACAGTTACTAATCAAGAATATCTCTGTGTGCACCATCATTTTTGTAACAAAGAATTATGCGCCTCCATGTGCGGTGTGAGAATCAACGCAGCATTGCTGGAGTGATTGCATCAAATGCATATCGAACAGCGTGTTTCAGTTCCTCTGTTGTGCAATAACGCACCCGGGATACGTTCTGCTTGACGAAACCCCATACGCATTCTCACATGAAGACAGATCTGGACTTCGGGACGGGCACTCAAGAGGGGCAGCTATATATATATATATATATATATCAGTGGCGACTCCAGCTCTTCAAGACTACTCAGGCTCTTTTTAAATTTTCAAGTCTACATATGAGCCGACATTTAAATGCATGACAATAACTTAAGATTATCAATAAAATAAATACATACCTCAGTAAAAAAAATTATTTGAATTTTATTTACTTGAAAATAAAGTCCAAGCGTCTTGGTTTTAAAGCAAATTCCTTTAATATTCGGTCATGTAATTCCTTTTTGCTTTCTAAATCAATAAGTATTTCTTTTTCAATTGAAATCCTAGCCAGGGACGAGAGCCGTTCTTGAGCCATTGTGTTTCTCAAATATGATCTAATTCGATCAAGAACAGAGAAATTTCTTTCATTTGAAACAAGTTACAGGTATAAGAAGGTGCTGAATCAGCTTTGTGGTTTCCGACATCGCAGACAATAATCCTAGTTCGTGAAAGACTTCTAAAATTTCATTTGCAGATTTGCATTTTCTAAAGTCACTGTCACGATAAAGATATTTCAATTCGTTAACTAAAGATTTGGAGTCAATTACATTTGGATATTTAGTTTGCAAAGCATTAAGATGATGCATTGGAAAATTTTCAGCAAATTCTGGAAATTATCGAAACATAAAAAGTTACCATGTATCGCCAGAATTAAAAATTGTGCCTCTACAAGGCCGAAGGATATAAGCCCGAGTTGAAATGTTTTTTCTTTATAAAAAAAATTAATAGGAGTAAAAACGTATTTTATTTAATGAGAATTAGAAGAAGGACTATTATGTAACCGTATGCAAGCAAATAATTATTCATTAAAAGAACTTTAAATATAATATATTACTTATACTTTCTCGGGCGTAATGTCTTGCGCCCGAGTAAAGGATCTTGAAAGATTACAGGAACACTTAATGTGTCAATATAGTTTTTTTATAGGTAGTAAGGGTATCTAAATGCGCTCAAAATTTGCTTGCGTGACGAAGGCTAGACAGAAAAATAGTAACATACTACCAGCCAAAAACCATTTTTACAATTTGTATTTAAAACTTTTTTTTTAAAACTTAAATCTACAGGGCGTCCCAAAAAAATGTATACACACTTTAAATACTTATAAAGGCAGTGTTTATTAAAATACATTTCATTTTCAAAATGTAATAGAATCTACAGACATTATTTAATTGTTTTGTCAACGCCTGTTTTCAAACTGACGTCCGTTCTGGTCCAGGCACTGCTGATAACGCGAAGCAATGGAATCGCAAACATCACGAAACATTTCGTTTGGTATTTGTGTGCATTCTCGTTCAATGGCTGCTCTCAATTCAGCGACTGTTGCAGGTTTTATAGCGTAGACTTTGTCTTTTAAGTATCCCCATAAAAAAAGTCTAGTGGTGTGAGGTCTGGTGAACGCGGAGGGTATTCTACGAAACCCCTTCGTCCAATCCACATCCACATCGTGCCAAGTACCACTCGCAATACTCCACTCTTCGGTCCGGATCATCTTCATTAATAGCATGGACTAATCTTGGAATGTAACTTTTCCATTGACAGCGCTTCAAAATGCGTTGGACAGACGATTCTGAAATTTCTACCTCACGACTCGCTTACCGCACAGATTTTCTTGGACTTTGGTGATACGTTTCCAGTACTCTTTCTCGCTTTGTGGGGCTTGTCGATGTCCGTGGTCTTCCGGAACGCTTCTTGTGGACATTCTGAACAGTTCCATCGGCTTCAAACTTATCTCTAATTCGAGTGATGGTAAGTCGCGTTGGTGGATCTGTTTGAAACTCCCTCCTAAACTGTCTTTGCACTTCAACTGCGTTTTCACACTTCCAGTAGCATTTTAGAATGAATTTCCTTTGTTCAAAGCTTAGTCTGACTGCCATTATTAATTCTAATGGGTTTAACTTGGAAAGAAAGAAACATCAATTGAGCTATCAGCTGTTAAAGTGTGTATACATTTTTTTGGGACGCCCTGTATAAATACACAATTTTATCTCTCATGCTTCTCCTTGCCCCTTGCCTCTTCGGGCTCAGCCCGAGAAGCCCGAATGCAGGAGTCGCCACTGATATATATATATAGTTGAGTTTTGTAAAGAGGATGGTTGTTAGCATGATAACAACCAACCCCTTTACAAAACTCAGTTTGAAATTTTAACAAGAACTAACAACCTTACAGAACTCCGAATTTTAGAATCTTTGTACATCTATAGAAACAAACCCTCCATTAACAACAATAGTTCATCTTACAAATTACAGGTCTTCTAACTAACCAACCAACCTACTTTCATAGATACATTATACCCACCAACGTAACTGATATTCATACAGTTTTTTCTCAGTATCTGCCGAATATGGAGGTTGACGTAATTATTGTGTATTTATTTACCAGTTGAGGTAATTTTAATTCCTTTTTGTATTGATGTGATTTTAATTATTTATTCTTATTTTGTTTTAAGGTTTTAAGGTTTATAATTCACTGATGATGACAAAAGATTTGTCGAAACGTCTGAAGTACAAAAATAAACGAAAATGTCTGCTGTTGTGTTGGTCCTTCTTTTCATACACACACACCTTGTTTGGGTTCCGTGCGTCGGTCTTTCTTCACACGAAGGTCAAGCTGGTAGCCTCGCCTCTAGTCCTGGCTTGGTGGAGGAGAGAGTTGCTCTCTTGCGCTCTCCATCATACACAGCCAGGTACACCCGGCTCATCTGGTACTGTCATGAGCCAGGCATCTGGTCTTCTTTTGAAGACTTCAACTTTGACCCCTGCAATGTTTCTGAGGTCCTTTGGAAGCTGGTTGAAAATTCTTGGCCCTCTGACAACCAAGCTATTTTCCTTCAGAGTTGAGGAGGTCCCTTGTCGGGCCTTTGATTTGGGAACACTACACATTCTGCCTTTCCTATTTTCCAGCGTTGTCTGGGTGGTAATTGGGTTTAGTTTGAGGTTTGGTACCAGTTTTTCGATCATTTTCCATATGTAGATTATGGTATACCTCTCTCTTCTTTTTTCCAGGGAGTACAGATTTAGTATGCGTAGTCTTTCCCAGTAGATGAGTTCTTTGCAGCCATCAATCTTGGCTGTCAAATGTCTCTGCGTTTCTTCAAGTTTATTAATTTCTTCCTTTTTATATGGAGACGTCAAAACTGAGCAGTATTCAAGTTTTGGTATGATCAGTGTCTCAACAGGGGAATCATTACTGTCTTGTCCCTCCTTTTGAACGTTCTTAGTACCTGTCCTGCGACTCTCTCTTTTTGTTTTGTTTATTGTTATCGGATTTTGTGTCTCGAATTTGGCATCATCGGTCATTATTATCCCCAAGTCGACCGCTTTCGTGCTTCTCTGAATTTCTTATCTATCTGGAGCATAATATGCAGTCATTTTAAGTTCCTCATTTCTACCATATCTCAAGAGCTGAAATTTCTCGGTGTTAGATGTCATATTGTTGTCTTCTGACCATTTGTATATTTTGTTTGTGTCTCTCTGCAAGGTCTCTACTTCGTTTGCATCGCTGATTTTTCTGCTGATCTTTGTATCATCCGCAAATGATGTTACTATACTGTTGCTGTTTACACCACTGTCTATATCTGTTAGCATGATAATGAACAGGAGTGGGGCCAGCACTGTACCTTGTGGTACTGAGCTGCGTACTTCTGATTCTGATGGTGATACACCTTGAATTTTGACGACCTGTAGTCGATTTCTGAGGGAGTTGTAGATCCATTTTCCCACTTTGCCTGTTACTCCCATATGTTTAATTGTATGTGCTATTATACCATGATCGCATTTGTCGAAAGCTTTAGCATATGACATCATAGCTTTCATTGCCTTCAATTGCATCTAGGATATTGTTATAATGCTCTATAAGTTGTGATAGGCATGATCTTCCTGATCGGAATCCGTGTTCATTTTCGTTGGAGCTTTCCAATGTCTCCAAGAAGTCATAGATTTTCTCTCTAACTATTCTTTTCAAAAGTTTGGTAAGGTGGGACGTCAAGGACACTGGTCTATAGTTCTTTGCTTGAGATCTATCTCCTCCTTTATATATAGGGACGATGTTTGCTCTTTTCAAGATGCTCGGTATTTCCCCCGTGTCTAGGGATCTTCTCCATATCCAGTATAAGGGTGTAGCTATTTCATTTTTACAGTTTTTAATTAATAGTGCGTTCCATTTGTCCGGACCTGCAGCTGAATGTGATTTCATTTGTCCTATAGCTCTCGCTACATCTTCTGGGGTAAAATCAAAGTCTGTTATACATTCTCCTTGCAATTTCTCTTTGAAGAATGCATGTATGTCAGGTATCGCTTTGTCACTTTTTGGGGTAGGCTACTGAATACCGATTCATACTGGGCTCTCAATGTTTCAGAGATTTCTTTTAGATCGTTTGTTAGTTCATTATTTCCTTTCCTGCACTCGGGCTTCTCGGGCTGAGCCCGAGAAGCAAGGGGCAAGGAAAAGCATGAGAGATAAAACTGTATTTATAGATTTAAGTTTTAAACAAAAAGTTTTAAATACAAATTGTAAAAATGGTTTTTGGCTGGTAGTATGTTACTATTTTCCTGTCTAGCCTTCGTCACGCAAGCAAATTTTGAGCGCATTTAGATACCCTTAATACCTATAAAAAAAACTATATTGACACATTAAGTTTTCATGTAATCTTTCAAGATCCTTTACTCGGGCGCGAGACATTACGCCCGAGAAAGTATAAGTAATATCATATATTTAAAGTTCTTTTAATGAATAATTATTTGCTCGCATACGGTTACATAATAGTCCTTCTTCTAATTTTCATTAAATAAAATACGTTTTACCTCATATTAATTTTTTTTATAAAGAAAAAAACATTTCAACTCGGGTTTATATCCTTCGGCCTTGTCGAGGCACAATTTTGAATTCTGGCGATACATGGTAACTTTTTACATTTCGATAAGCGTGCCTTCAACTGCCTGAGAGAAAAAGGTTTTAAATTCGGCTATTTTATTCATTGCTGTGCACGTAAGTTACATTTAGTGTTAAGTAGAATGTCAGAGAAAGTTAATGGGGCTAAAATGTTCTTTTCCAATGTACCTGCTTTCAGTAAATTTGCTTCTTCAAGTACGAAACGAAAAGATGTATTTAGAGAGCTTAATATCAGCATTCCATCACTTTGTGAAACAAGGTGGTGCTTTAGATCTAGAACCGTGTCAGCAATAAAAAGGCAGCGTGAAACTCTGAAAAATACATTTCAAAAGATTTTAGATGACAGTGCAAGATGGGATGAAGATATTCATCAAACTGATAATTATAATCTACTTATAAAATTGCGTGATTTCACTTTTCTGTTTTTTATTAACTGCTTTGAAAATATATTGTCACAAGCCGAAAAACTATTTGATCTTCCGCAATGCAAACAGCTTGACACGAAGTTTGCGCAACAGAAAGTAAATGACTTTATTGAATTTATTGAGTGCGCTCGTACTGATAAAGCATATAATAAAGTTTTTCAAAAAACAATGGCAGACTTCGAACAATCCGAAGACCTGCCTTCTCCCCCGAGAAAAAGAGCTAGAGGCAAACAAATGAACTATGAAGCAATATATTTCGAAATAATTGACATTATACTAATGTCGATGAGGGAACGATTTGATTACATTCGGGAGTTTGCGTTCTTTGAGTTGATTGATGTGACCAAATTTCCAGAATTTGCTGAAAATTTTCCAATGCATCATCTTAATGTTTTACAAACTAAATATCCGAATGTAATTAACTCGAAATCCTTAGTTAACGAATTGAAATATCTTTATCGTGACAGTGACTTTAGAAAATGCAAATCTGCAAATGAAATTTTAGAAGTCTTTCACGAACTAGGATTATTGTCTGCGATGTCGGAAACCACAAAGCTGATTCAGCACCTTCTTATACCTGTAACTTGTTTCAAATGAAAGAAATTTCTCTGTTCTTGATCGAATTAGATCATATTTGAGAAACACAATGGCTCAAGAACGGCTCTCGTCCCTGGCTAGGATTTCAATTGAAAAAGAAATACTTATTGATTTAGAAAGCAAAAAGGAATTACATGACCGAATATTAAAGGAATTTGCTTTAAAACCAAGACGCTTGGACTTTATGTTCAAGTAAATAAAATTCAAATAATTTTTTTACCGAGGTATGTATTTATTTATGTTATTGATAATCTTAAGTTATTGTCATGCATTTAAATGTCGGCTCATATGTAGACTTGAAAATTTAAAAAGAGCCCGAGTAGTCTTGAAGAGCTGGAGTCGCCACTGATATATATATATATATATATATATATATATATATATATATATATATATATATATATATATATATATATATACACACAATACATATGTAGTGGTTTTATATATATATATGTACACAATACATATGTAGTGGTTTTATATATATATATATATATATATACAGGGCCGGATCCAGACCTCAAATCTGACCGTGGCACACTTCACCTTCTTCGCGGGGGAGGGGGTCTTGCCCAACCCACCCTTCACTAAAAAAAAATAGTTGTCTTGAAAGTATCATTGGCAGCAATAGTTATAGTAGGCATGTTTTCAGTGTGAAAGGATTTCTACAAAAATAAATGAAGTACAAGAATTTACAATATTTATTTGATTTTATCTAACTGCAAAATTAGTCGCAGATATATTTTATTATTACAAATTTAATCTTTCATGACATCCAATAACTCCATACGACGTGGCTGAGATTTCGCAAATTCATCCACTCTTGTAGGCACGTCTAATTCCATTGAATAATGAACATTCATAAGTGCTAGTCCATTGAGTCTATCGAGGCCCATGGTGGTGCAGAAATATGTTTTGAGCCTCCTCAAGGCTGAAACAGATCTATCGCATTCACATGTGGTAACAGGTACTACTGCTAGCACTTTCATAGCAGCCACTATATTGGGGAAGAGAATGCTATTTGCCACAAGCAGTGTTTCCTGGATAGTGGCCGGGATGTCCTTTCCAGCATCATGTTGTTTATTCCAGTGGTATTGCCAAACATCTAATTCACCGGTGAGTGAACCAAAGTTTGGGAGATCATCTTTGTGCTGCTCGCAGAATGCTGTGAAATCAGTCTGCCAGTTGTCTGGACTTGCAATTACCTTGGCAGGAATACCTGTGACAACAGTAATAAATATGAAAACATTATTTTTGAAAAATAACTTAAATGGGATGTTACTAGACTGGTTCCACTTAGAAAAGTTTTTAAAAAATCAGAAAAGTTCAGTGTGATTAATATCATAATCTATTAATTGAAAAAATGTATTGAATTTGCTTAAGGCGTTGCATGACCACGATAATAAAGTTATTCACACAATCAGATATAGATACTTATAAATGATTTTATATGACTGTTACTATTGACAGAAAATATTTGAGTTCTAACCTGCAAATCCCAGAAGAGTAGCTACTTGGCCATCAGCAAATCTGGACGACAGCTCATTTACCAAATAGTCTATGAGAGGCACAGTCAGAGTTCTCCGGTAGTACTCTAGGGGGGTCTGGGAAGGCACATTGTTTCTGTTCTTCTGTCTCCCGGTCGTGCGAGGTTTGCTAATTGGAATGTCATTATCACTGGCGAGACGCTCAGCTATCTTATACCAGTCAGCATGTTTAGTGTCCATCTTATCTCTTATGAGCTGGAAAACTTCAATAACCTCATTCACACTCTCATAAGCTACCTTGGAATCGATGGTGCGGTTCTGTAGCTTCACTGTGATCCCACATGTGTATGACAGAGCTTGTCGTGTAACTGTGAATGCCATCAGGAATGGAAATGAACATATCTGATGGTATAAACCGTTCGCCTTGGAACACTGGATGTGTTCAGTCGAATCTCATCAAGCGCACATATCACAGCAGGAAGCAACTATATACAGGGCGTCCCCAAAAAATGTATACACACTTTAACAGCTGATAGCTCAATTGATGTTTCTTTCTTTCCAAGTTAAACCCATTAGAATTAATAATGGCAGTCAGACTAAGCTTTGAACAAAGGAAATTCATTCTAAAATGCTACTGGAAGTGTGAAAACGCAGTTGAAGTGCAAAGACAGTTTAGGAGGGAGTTTCAAACAGATCCACCAACGCGACTTACCATCACTCGAATTAGAGATAAGTTTGAAGCAGATGGAACTGTTCAGAATGTCCACAAGAAGCGTTCCGGAAGACCACGGACATCGACAAGCCCACAAAGCAAGAAAGAGTACTGGAAACGTATCACCAAAGTCCAAGAAAATCTGTGCGACAAGCGAGTCGTGAGGTAGGAATTTCAGAATCGTCTGTCCAACGCATTTTGAAGCGCTGTCAATGGAAAAGTTACATTCCAAGATTAGTCCATGCTATTAATGAAGATGATCCGGACCGAAGAGTGGAGTATTGCGAGTGGTACTTGGCACGATGTGGATGTGGATTGGACGAAGGGGTTTCGTAGAATACCCTCCGCGTTCACCAGACCTCACACCACTAGACTTTTTTTATGGGGATACTTAAAAGACAAAGTCTACGCTATAAAACCTGCAACAGTCGCTGAATTGAGAGCAGCCATTGAACGAGAATACATACAAATACCAAACGAAATGTTTCGTGATGTTTGCGATTCCATTGCTTCGCGTTATCAGCAGTGCCTGGACCAGAACGGACGTCAGTTTGAAAACAGGCGTTGACAAAACAATTAAATAATGTCTGTAGATTCTATTACATTTTGAAAATGAAATGTATTTTAATAAACACTGCCTTTATAATTATTTAAAGTGTGTATACATTTTTTTGGGACGCCCTGTATATCTCAAATGAAATGAAAGAAATTCTCGTATGGCAACACTTTATGTCCCGGCTTACCTCATCTCTGGTCATTTGAGTGTCGACTCTCTCTCTCTCTCTCTCTCTCTCTCTCTCTTACACATTAATACAAATTCAGAAATCTGACCGGTGCACACAAAGGCACAAAAAAATCTGACCGATGCCTGTGCATCGATGTGCACCGGTCTGGATCCGCCCCTGATATATATATATATATTGTGGAAAAACATGTCCCAAAGATACAATAAAGAGGAAAGAGAAGCAGGTTCGAGAGACAAAAGAGGGCATTGTTTCGAAAGAGAAAAAGAGTGACTGCAAAATTAAGTAATTGTAAAGATAACAACATCAGAAAAATATTAAATGATAAACTGCAAAGTATCGATGTCGTCATACAGGAACTAATCGAGAAGCATACAGAAAAAGAAGAAGACGATGCTATAGAAGTAATAAAGGCTAACTCAAAGTACTTCTATAATTTCGCAAAAAGAAAGTCGAAAAACCATGCGACTATCGGCCCTTTAAAAAATGAGAACAGTGCTTTATCTGATGATCTAACAGAAGTATCTGAAATATTAAGAGCTCAGTACGAATCGTCTTTCAGTATCCCAAAAACTGGCAAATTGATATGCGATAGAAACGCGTTCTTTGAAGAAGAACTACAAGGGGAAAGTATAACGGATTTCGACTTTACGACGGATGACATTACACAAGCCATAGGGAAACTAAAAACACACTCAACGGCAGGACCGGATAAATGGAATGCCACACTGATCAAAAACTGCAAGAATGCAATCGCTGAACCCCTATACTGGATATGGAGACGATCACTAGACGCGGGAGAAATACCGGGCATCCTGAAGAGCGCAAACATAGTCCCAAAATATAAAGGAGGAGATCGATCCGAGGCCAAAAACTATAGGCCAGTGTCGCTTACATCTCATCTCACTAAAATATTAGAAAGAATAGTTAGACAGAAAATCTATGACTTTTTGGAAACTCAGAAAAAATTCAATGATAACCAACACGGGTTTCGGTCAAGCAGATCATGCCTATCACAACTAATGGAACACTACAACAACATTATTGATGCACTTGAAAGTAATGAAAACTATGATGTACTATACACAGACTTTGCTAAAGCGTTCGACAAGTGTGACCACGGAATCATAATACATAAACTGAAATATATGGGAATAACAGGAAAAGTAGGGAAATGGATATATAATTTCCTTAGTGAGCGGCGGCAAGTCGTTACAGTACAAGCAGTATCTTCATCAGAATCAGAGGTCCTCAACTCAGTACCACAAGGAACAGTATTAGCTCCACTACTCTTCATAATCATCCTAACTGACATAGATGAGGACGTTACCAGAGACAGCACAGTAACATCCTTTGCGGATTACACAAAGATCAGTAGAAAAATAAGAAACTCATAAGACATAGGATCTCCACAAACCGACATAAACAGAATCTACAAGTGGACGGAAGACAACAATATGAAGTTTAACACCGAGAAATTTCAGCTATTACGGTACGGAAAAAGAGAAGACCTAAAATCCATGGAATATTATACCCAACATGGACAGGAAATTCAGAGAAATTCCAGAGCAAAAGATTTAGGGGGTTGTAATGACAGATAATGCGAAATTTGAAACACAAAATAAGATAGCAGTAAACAGAGCAAAGAGAATAACGGGACAGATATTGAGAACCTTTAAACGAAGGGATAGGAATGTAATGATTCCTCTACTGAAAACCTTGGTCATACCCAAATTGGAATACTGCTCGATCCTAACATCCCCATATAAAAAAGAAGACATTAGACAGCTGGAAGGGATCCAGAGAAGCTTCACAGCCAAGAGCAATGGGTGCGAAGAACTAAATTACTGGGAAAGGTTATGCGAACTAGACCTATATTCACTGGAAAGGAGAAGAGAGAGATACACCATTATTTACACTTGGAAAATAATGGAGGAACTAGTCCCTAATCTTACTCTGAACCCTGTAACTCCCCAAGCAATGGTGGAAGGTAGAAACGGTAGACTGTGTCGTATTCCCAAATTGAAGGCGAGACAGGGAACATCCTTAACCCTGAAAGAAAATAGTTTTGTAGTGAGAGGACCAAAACTGTTTAATCAGTTGCCCAAAGACCTAAGAAACACGAAGGGAGTTGCAGTGGACATCTTCAAAAGAAGACTAGACGCCTGGCTCAGAACAATCGCGCGAAACCTTTGTAAGGTTGTAAGGTTAAGGTACCCCTTAACCTACTATAAACAAGCAATGTTGCATTATTCAGGCTAGTCATCGTATCGCCTTGGTATAACAATGGCTCTTCCTCCTAGATTTTCTAACACTCCTCACCGAAGAGGCATTGTTGTCCAGCGTGCGAAATTCCCGCTGGCCCATTAGCCCGAGGCCCGAGGCCAGTTGTTTTCACATTGGATCAGTAATTTTCATAAGACAGCTGGTCCGAGTGGCCAGCGATGTCTTAACTTAAAGCACTCGGACCAGCTGTCTTATGAAAATTACTGATCCGATGTGAAAACAACTGGCTTCGGGCCAACGGGCCAGCGGGAATTTCGCACGCTGTTGTTGTCACTACTTTCTGCGAGTTTAGCCAAGCTTTCTCCTGGAGGCTGAAACCCAAATGCCTCATCTTGACTATCTGTGTTTTTACTGATTTCTAAAGAATGGAGTCTTTGTATAGGTCACTTTAATTTTCCTTCTGAAGTCTTGGTCTTTCATCACCACTTACTACCACTTCTCCCGCCTTGATGCAGCTTGGATTGGAGCCTTTTACATTGTCTGATGGGTAATAAATTGAGTTATGGCAAGTATTCTATCTGCCATCTCTTCTGTAACTGATCTTGTACACGGATCAAGGTACACATTTGAAACTTCTGATTAACACTTTTTGACTGGTCTGGATAGACTCTAAGTCTAATGGAGAACTGGGGATTGATGTTAATCGTTTACCACATAGAAAATGATTTGGTGTCAATGGTTCTGCATCCCGCATACTGTTATAAACAAAGGTGATGGGCCTGTTATTCACCATTGATTCCGCTTCACACAAAAAGTGTAGAAGAGACCTAAATAAGCTTGTAACTGTGATGTTTTGTGAAGGTGGTGCATTTTTTATTGCTTCTGTTTATCTAACGTTGGATGAATGCCTGAGGCGTCTATGCGGAACCCTAAATTTGAAACCTCATTAGCAAAGCTGGGCACAAACCGTTAATCCGTTAATCGTTAATTAACGAAGTTAACTTTTTCGTTAACGATTTAACTTTTAAGTTAACTTTGAAAATCATTATCGGACTAATTAACTTCCGTTACATTTAACTTCCGTTAACTCAAGTCCGTTAACCGAAAAAATTCATAAATAAACGTTTAAAAGTTTCTATTATTTTCAGTGCTGAGCAGGTGCGCAATTAATCCGCCACTGTTAATAGTGATGAACGAATTTCCATTTCCGCAGTGCAAAATCAGGCGATATATTTGTTTCCGTCGCCACAATTTGTGTCTTACCAAATATGGTAGTTATTTATGGCATTGGTTTGAGCAAAACATGGTCGACTGTAAAATCAGGCGGAAAGATTTGCCATTTGAGTTGAATGTTTCAACTTCTTTCAAGAAATATCACGAGCATTTTAAGGCACTTTCAATAATATATATGTAACAATTACAACAAATAACTACATTCGTTTCATTTGCCAACTCCAAGGACTTGCTGACAGATGCTGCCTTCTTGGGTGAGCAAGTGTTGGTGGACTTGTTCATCAAGTTCAACACAGCCATCCCCTCCAGTGCTGCAGTGGAGCGTTTGTTCTCTATGGGCAAGGACATCCTGAGGGCCAAGAGATCATCCCTGTCTGATGAAAACTTTGATATGCTAATTTTCATGAAGGGCAACATGCATCTCATGGACAAAATGGAGAACGAGAAGAAGAGGGAAAATTAAATTATATATATATTGTGTTTTTCATTTTTTTATAATAAAAGTTAACGTTAACGGTTTATCGGTAACTTCCGTTACATGTTTAACGAATTAACGGATTAACGGTTAACGAAGTTAACTTTTTGGTTAACGGATTAGCGGTTAACGAAGTTAACTTTTTGGTTAACGGTGCCCACCACTGCTCATTAGTGACCCAAGAACACTTCTTTTTTTTTTAGCTTAAGTCCAGCATCCCGGAGTCTTTTTAGAACTGTTGTTCTGTTTTAGATGAACCGGAAATGAGGACATCATCTAGAAAACAAAGTACGCCCGGAATGTGACCTAGAACTTGGTCCATTGTTCTCTGAAAAATACCCGGAGCCGATGCTATTTCATAGCATAGCCTATTGTACCTATATAGGCCTCAGTGCGTATTTATGATAGTTAGCAATTTAGAATTTTCATCTAAATTTAGTTGAGCATAGGAGTGAGACATATCTAGTTTAGTGAAATATTTATCCCCTGCAAGAGAGTTAAATAATTCATCAGGCGTGGGTATAAGGTAGCAATCTAGAAGAACTGCTCTATTTGCTGTTAAACGGTAATCCCTACATAACCGCATTGACTTGTCAGGTTTTAGTACAGGAACTACCGGGGCAGCCCACTTAGCGTGTGTGACTGGTTCAATAATTTTATCTTTGAGCAGTCTATCAATTTCTAAATCTACCTTCTCCTGCAGTGCATGTGCAATTGAACGAACCTTACAAAATTTTAGAGTTACGTTAGGGTCTACCTCTGTACAGAACTGATGGTCTTTTAATTTGCCTACTTCAGGCCCAAAAAGAGAAGAAAACTCCATTAACAATGAGTCAGATGGATATGCGAGTGTATGCACATCTGCCCGACCCTTTGGCAAAATTTTGTCAATAGGCAATTTCAAAGCATCAATCCAATCACGTCCTAGTAGAGTAGGCCCTTGCTCATCCACCACTAAAAGAGTTAAGGGATGAGACAAAGTTTTCTTGTTGAGTGTAACTGTGATGGATGCTTCTCCACAAATAGGTATTTGTATGTTACCATATTTTTTTCGTATTGTTTTAAATGCATGTAGTTTAGGTGCATTTTTGAAAGGTTTGTCAAAAACTGTTTAGGACATGATAGTTCGGGCAGCACCTGTATGTAGTTCTAGAGGAACTGTAATTCCATTTAGGCCTACATCTACAATATATGGACCTGTATTATCACCACTTTGCTGCTCATAAAATAGGTACTCCACTCCAATGTTCAAAATATTTCCATTTAGAAGATTACCACTAGAAATGCTATAATTAGAATTTTCACCCCTTATTTTCTTTGAAAAACAAACTTTAGCTATGTGGCCTATTTTACTACAGTTTCGGCAAAGTGCTTCTTTAAAAGGACAGTCCTTCTTCCAATGGTGTTTTCCACACCCAGTACATGTCTTGGGAGGTTTTTCCTCCTGTTTAGCTTTCGAATTAGTAGGTTTAGTAGTATTTTCCGCATACCTTTTATTTGTTTGTCCAGTAGGCTCATTAGGTCTGCCAGGCCTAGAAGATTTGAAGCTCTTTACGTGTTGGGCCTTACTACTGTGACTGTCAAAAGCTCTAACATCTTTAGCAGCTGCTTCCCTAGCCGCAGCTATTTCTACAGCCTGACTAAAAGTTAGGTCCTGTATAGCTAATAGGGTTCTCTAGGTAGACTCCTCTTTGAGACCCATTACAAACCTATCTCTTAGCATTTCGTCTAATTTGTCCCCAAATTTACAAGTACGGCTATAGGCTTTTATTGTTATAATGTTAAAATGTTTCAGACCAACATAGACCCTAGGATCCACTCATGGCTGGTCTACCTAACTGTGTTCGTAATTGTGTATTGTGCATGTCCTCCGTGGTGGCGGAAGGGACCTGCAATTTTACGTGGGTTCCGAACCACAAAGCCTTAATTTTACTACCTTAAACTATACCCAATCTATCAACATATGCGTCTAATCGATTTTTAAACATGTTTATAGACGTGCGACTAATTACTTCTACCGGCAAACTATTCCAGCTATTTACTATTCTATGTGTAAAAAAGTTTTTGGCAACTACTGTATCGAACCTTCTACTTGTCAACTTACACCCGTTATTTCTAGTCCTATTATATTGAGATATTTCGAAAAAGCTATCTCTATCAACGTTATCGAACCCATTCATAATTTTGAAAACCTGGATTAGATCACCCCTTAGCCTCCTAGTCTCGAGTGTAGTCAATTTTAACTCCTTAAGCCTTCCTCGTACGACTTCGACCTAAGCGACGGAATCATCTTAGTTACTCGTCTTTGAACTCTTTCGATTTTGTCTGTATCTTTGCGCATATGTGGATTCCAAAATTGGATCGCGCACTCCAAATGGGATCTAAGTAATGATTTATAAAGAGGAACTATAATATCGCGCGATTTGTACTCAAAATTCCGAGCTATAAAACCTAACACTTTGTTCGCTTTATTGACCGCTGCTGTACTTTGTTTCGCTACTTTTAAATCACCAGTGACTATAACACCTAAATCTTTTTCCTGCTCTACGCTTGTTAACTCCTTCCCTGACATACTATACGCAAAATTACCGTTACGCGAACCTATACGTAAAATTTTGCACTTATCGACGTTAAATCTCATTTCCCATGTGACTGACCAATCAACGATTTTATTCAGATCTTCCTGGATTTTACCTCTATCTTCGTCATTAATCGCCCTACCACCCAGCTTCGTGTCATCCGCAAACTTTGAAACTGTACTGACTAGGCCGACATCTAAATCGTTAATATATATAAGAAAAAGCAAGGGGCCCAATACAGAACCCTGAGGAACGCTACTCGCTACATTAGCCCAACATGACTCCGCTCCATCAACGACCACCCTCTGTTTCCTACCTCGCAACCACTCTTTTATCCAATTTATTACTACACCCCTCATTCCATGAGCCTTAGTTTTTCAATGAGTCTTTTGTGCGGTATGGTGTCAAACGCTTTTTGAAAATCTAAATACACTACATCAACCGCCCGATGACTATTGTAAACGCCAACCACGCTTTGGAAAAATTCTAAAAGATTAGTTAAGCAAGATTTATTTCGCCTAAAACCGTGCTGCGTATTTCTAACTAGTTTATGCAATTCTAAGTGTTCGACTATACGATCCCTAATTATTGATTCCAGTAGCTTACCTACAACAGACGTTAAACTGATTGGCCTATAATTTCCCGCCGCACCTTTATCGCCTTTCTTAAAGATAGGTGTTACGTTTGCTAACTTGAAATTATCTGGTACGCACCCCTCAGAAATAGACGCATTAAAAATCTTTGTTAGCGGCACAACAATGCTATCTTTTAATTCTTTTAGTTGTATGGGATATATGGAATCCGGCCCCGGTGATTTACATATTTTCATTTTATCAATATAGCGCATTACCTCCCTTTCACTAACCACAATATTATCCAAAATATTACCATTATCAAAAGGTATTATGTCTATGACCGTAGGGATATTCGTTACATCTTCTATAGTAAAAACTGACGTAAAAAATTCGTTTAGCAAGGATGCCATTTCCTTGTTTTCAGAAACTAGATCTCCGTTAACATTTTTCAACGGCCCCAAGACACTTTTTACTGGATTTCTATTGTTGCCGTATTGAAAGAATCGCTTGGGGTTTTCTTTACCATTATTGAAAAATTTGTTGTTTAGCTTGAGAGATATTATTTTTATTTAGGTGTAGTATTAAGGTTAAGTTTACTTTAAATAGACTCGGTAATTATAGAAATAATAATGGCCTATTTAGACACTGTCAACACAGCTACAGACTTTTTCACTGTAGGTTGCAGTGGTTTTCAGGTTAAATTTGGTCAGCAGCCAGATTACTAACTATGGTGAAGCTAAATTCATCAAAATTAATTTAGACTTACCAAAAATGAAGTTGCCAGTTGAACGTTACCCTTTCAGTTTCTAACTGATTCATAAGTTTCATTTAGTTTCCAGGTTTTTTTAATTTTCGTTGTTAAGTTTTAGGTTATTGTTTAACACACTGCTAGGTTATTTATTTGTAGGGGCTATTTCCCAGACCTAGGTTTTGCAGGTTAAGTTAGGCTAGGGCTGGATTGCCCTTAAGTTTTTGGTTTTAAAGGTTTAAGGTTTAGAAGGTTTTATTTAAGTTAAGTTAGGGCTATATTGCCTTTAGGTTTTAATAGGGGCTATAACAGCCATTTAATTATTGAGTTAGGGCCGTTGTAGCCCGGTTCGAGTTTCGTCTAGGTACCTAGTTTTTCTCTTACCTTAGTTATTTTCTTTAACTTACTTGCACCTAGTTCTGATGGCCTCTATTTAGTTAAACATGGGTTTTGATTAATTGCAGTGGTTATTAATTAAGGATACGATTTAATTAAAGGTTGTTAGGTTTGAAGGTTGGCTCAGTTTCCCGGTTTGGGTAACCACGAGCATTTTAATTTTTTTGAGAAAAAAGGGCCCGCTTCATGCGGTCAAAAATTTTCAAGACTGGGCAAAGCTCCGTTTTTCTTTGTCCCAGAAACTTTTTTTTTTCCTTCTTTTGGTTAATTAGGGAAACCCAACTTCACTAGTTGGTTAGAAACGAGGGTTTTTATTTTTATTTATTTTGTTTATATTTTCTTTGGAAATATATGCGGTTATTTCTAACCACTTTTTTCAACATTCCCCCCAAGGGGAAAAATTTACCCAGAATTGTATTCTTGGGAAATTTTATTTTTATTTTTTTTTTGAATGAAAATGACATGCTCTTCAGAAAAGTTCCTTTTAGGTGAAATATGAAGATGAAAGCGTCTTTTCTGTAGAACGTTGGTCCTAAGTTATAGCTATTTACAATTATTTACAATTTTCTATTTGTGGTCTTCACAAAGATCCACTCTGTATTTTCCTTTGCAGTTCTTCCCGAAATCTAACTGCAGCTTGTCTTTGTGGTCGGGGTTGAGTAGCGGCAGTAGTAGTGTCAGGAGAATCTACAGTTCCTGTTCTGTGGAAGAATTTTCCAGTTCTTCCAGGTCAATATTCGGCTTATCAGTTATTTCCAGTGGGTATAACCGATATATGTGTCTTCTGGAGAGATGACCATTGGGTGTTTTTACAGTTACATGCCTGATTATGCCATCTTCATCTGGGTGTAATGTTTCAATTACAGCAATCTTCCAGAAGTATTTGGGATTCATAGAATTTTCATCTAAGAGACATAGTTCTCCTACTTTAGGTTCTTTACTTACTGGTTGTTTGTGTTGTTGGTATTCTTTTTCCCTCAAACTACTCAAATATTCGTATCGCCATCTTTTCTTGATTTCTTGAGATTGTTTAGCTCCCTTATGAAAGTAATCCAGTATTTTCTTTCTTTCTTTGTCCTCTGTTGTTGTCATATAATCAGCATCCACCTGATCGTCTTCATTAACAGCTTCTTGGGTATCATTAGTGGTTAAAAAGTTGAATTTGGTATTGTCATACCCAAAAAGCAACTTGAAAGGAGTTAGTAGATCAGAGGAAGGATCTTCATTTGAATTAACATAAGTGAGTGGTCTTGAATTAATTGTGTTCATTATTTCAAGAACAATTGTTTTTAGTTCAGTTAACGGGATTTTTCTTCCTTTTAGGGAGGTATAGAGGGCTCTTTTGACTAAACCCACCATTCTTTCAGCTATTCCTAAGGTTCTGGGTGAATAGGCTGCTGTAAATTTCCACTGGATACCATGATCAGAGAGGTACTGAGACACAAGAACATTTTGGAACCAATGTTTAAGGTAATCTTCAGATCTTTTGAAGGTGGATTGATTGTCTGAAATCAAAACCTTTGGAAGGGAGTAGTTTAAGGACAAATGGTAGAGTTCTCTTAAAAAGGTTTTAGCAGAAAGGTCAGTGCAGATGTGAAGGCTGGTGAATCTGGTGGCGCAGCAAGTGAACAATAATAAGTAGACTTTCATGAATTGGTTATTCTCATCCTGGACAGAAATTGGACCAACATAGTCAAGGGCAGTTTTTTCAAAGGGTTTTTCATAGCTTAAACGTTCCGTTACTAAGGGTCCAGTAGTAGGCACTTCATAAGCCATGGCAAAGTATTTTTGGCAAAACAGACATTGTTTCAGAACCTTTTTAACTACTTGCCTTATTTTGGGGATCCAGAATTCCTGTCTGAGGAAATTGCATGTGGTAGCTAAGGTTGCATGACTGGCTTTTGCATGACATTCAGTTACAATTAACGTTGTTAAATGAGAATTTTCGGGCAGTAGTACAGGATACCTAGCAGAATAGTTAAGGTTAGTTGCATATTTATATCTCCCCATTGTTCTGACTAACCCTTCTTTGTCAATGAAGAGTTTTAGATTCTTTTGCAGCTTTGTTAGGTCCTCAACTTTTTCTCCTTTATTTAGTTTGTGGATTATTTCTTTTTCTTTTGAGAAATGTTGTTGCTGGACTAATTTTAGCCAGTAATTTGTGGCCTTAGTTTTGTAAGCTGTATGATTTTTCTCCAAGACAGCAATTTGTTCTTCCATTGTCAGGTTACATTTGGGGTTATATTTGTGAGTGCGGAAGTACTTTAAGTTTTCTATGAACCGTAGAACATAGGCAGTGATTCTGACCAGTTTTTTCCTGTTAGAGAATCTTTCCATATTTAACAAGGGAGTTTTTTCATTTATTTCTTTACAAGTTGTTTGACACACATTTATTGTTGTCTGTAAGGTTTCTTGGTGGGGGTTAAAAATTAAGTTGGTGGGCCATTCAATTTCATTTCTCAAAAATGTGGGACCATGTTGGTAAAAGTGAAGAAGTTTTTGAAATTTCTTGAAAGATATTGGTCTGGTGAGTAGGTCTGCTGGGTTGTCTTCTCCTGCTACATGTCTGAATTCCAGGTGATGGTTTAAGTTTCTTGTTGCTTCCTGAATGTCTTTCACTCTGTTTTTTACAAAGATTGATTTCATTTTTAGAGATTTTTGAGCAGTCCAATTTAAAGCCACTTGTGAGTCTGTCCAAATTATTGTTTTGAAGAACTTTTGGTTTTCTGAGTTTTCTTCTAGGTAGGTTTCTTTAAGGTATTCTAGGACTTTGGTTCCTAGGCAGATTGCCATTAATTCCAAGTTACAAATGGTCCAATTTTTTGATTTGGGATTGACTCTTGATTTAGCGTAAATTAGTTCGGATTTTCCATTTCCAACTAGATAGCAACTTACTGCATAACCTTCTTGGCTGGCATCACAAAAGATGTGGAGTTGAAGATTTTCCATGAGAGGTTTGGGATTTTCAAAAGCTTGTCTAGGAAAATTCAGAAATTCCACTTTGTTTATTTCTTTACAAAGTTTTTTCCATTCACGCAGCATTTCCAGTTCTAGATATTCATCCCAATTTTTTTTGGTAGCTGTTACTTTCTGCATGAAGAGTTTTAATTTAAACACTAAGGGTGCAACAAATCCAATTGGATCAAACAATGATTGCACAGAACTTAGTATTTCTCTTTTAGTTTTGGCTTCTGAGTTCAAGTTTACAGTTTTTAGATGGAGTGTATCAGCACTTGTGTTCCAACCATATCCTAATAGTTTTACATTTTCTTTATCTTCGGAGGAGGCTATGTCATGTTTTTCAAATAGTCCTTGAAGTTCTGAGTGATTAGAGGCCCATTCATATAGCTTCAAATTATATTCAATTAAAGTGTTTACACTATAATTGTAAAGGTCTTTGAGTTCTGAGAGATTGTTGGCATTAATTAAAGCATTGTCCATGTAAAAGCGGTTAGCTAGGTAGTCTGCCACTTGGTTTTGTTGTTCATTAAATGTGTTGTAGAGATTGTTGTAGTAAAAATGGACTGCTTTTGTTGCCAAAGGTAACTCTTCTATATTTATAGCAGATCAGGTTGTTGTCATTTGGAGCCAATTGGGTATTCTTTACCCACAGAATTTTGTGGGCATTGCAGTCAAATTCTGTTTGATATTTAAGTTGTAAATATGCTTTTTGAATGTCCCCAATCATCAAATATTTACCATGCCTTAATTTAATGCACAATTTTGCTAAGTGAGGTAGGAGTGAAGGGCAGTCCTCAGTAGCATCATTTACGGTTATTTCTTCTGGTTTGCTTTTACCCGAGGGATCTACTACAATCCTAACTTTAGTTGTTTGTACCCCAGGGCGAACTACGGGAAAGTGAGGTAAAAAATTTCCTGCTTGTCTTAAGTGTTCTGTTAGAGGTACTTCTTCTATTATTCCTTCCTGGAATTGTTGTTCAAGGATGTCTGAATAAGGTTGCATTAAGTTATCTTTTTTTAATTTTTTGCAAGTGGACTTTAACCTGCTAATAGCATAGTTAAAGTTTGGTGAAATTTTATCTTTTTGGTCATTCCATGGTACCTTAACAGACAATCTTTCATCTTCTATTTTAACTTCCTTTTCAAAGTTTGCAATCAGATCTTTTTCTTTGTTTGAAAGTGGTTCATCCCCAGAAATACCCAAGTTTTCTAGTTTGCTAAATTGTGCAATCTGGTGTTCAATTTTTTTTAGATCTTCATTAGAAGTTGTACTAGTAGGTAGCGGGTTGGTAATACAGAAGCTGATCTGATCTCTTATTGGTTCTTTTTCTTTTTCAGGGTAGTAATCTGAAGGGAAACCCAATAAAAGTATTCCATAGGGAGATTTATAACAAGAGGCAGTATGAATCTGATGACTGCTGAGGGCAAAAAGTTTGTGGGTTGCAGCCCCAAAAATTAACATGAAGTCAGCCACTTCATCAGCTTCAAAGTGATCTGCAAGCTGATAATTTAATGATTTTAAATAAGTTTGAAGTTTCAGTAATCCTGGAACTTCATATTTAATATTAATATCATCAATTATGATAGCTTCTATTTCTTGGTAGTTTCCAGGGTTTCTAGAATCCTCCAATTTAATTATAGCTACTTCATAATTTGGTTGTTTCTTGTCGGCTATAAATCCTGTTATGGTTATGGATTCCTCGTAGTGTTTAGTTGGAAGATTTAATTTTTTCACGAGTTCCTTGGTAATGTAGCTGGCTTGACTACAATTATCCAAAAGTGCTCTGCATTTAATTGATTTTTCTGAGTTTCTTATTCTCATTTGCATGGAAGGGATTAATGCTACTTCTTGATCAGTGTTTTTTAAACTTAATAAGTTAGTAACTTGTTTCCCTTGTTTGGAGTTTTCTTTTTGGGTAGCTACTTCCGTACTGGTTTTGGTTTTCTTATCTTCCTCTGGTTTTCCTTTTTGTTTGGTACAAAGGAAGGATAAATGGTTAGAAAACCTACAAAATGAACAGGGTTGTAAAGAAATGGGGCATTCTTTGGCTTGGTGTTTAGATGAGGTACATTTAGTACAATAATTTAATTTAGCAAGTTTTTTCAGTTTATCCCAACTTTCAGGGAAAGAATCACATTTTGAGATTCTGTGAGAGTTTTTCTTACACAATTTGCAGTAAGGTTCTCTCTGGTCAGTATATTGAGCTCTTCTTGAGGATTGTCTTTGGGTAGAAACCGCCAGAGCAGCTGTAGTTTGGCCAGAATACCATGGTTTTCTGGCTGGTTCTGGAGAGAAGTTTCTTTTTTGTTTAGGTATCAAGGTAGTTAACTCACTTTGTTCCAGATCAAAATTAACATTAGCTAAGGTTTTGGTAGCTTCAGCAATTGCTTCTTTAAAATTATTAAAGGGGTCATAGAGTTTAAACCCACAAGTTCTTAAAAATTCCTGAGTTTCTTGAGTTAGTTTATTATAATATACATACAAGAGTATATCTTCTAATTCTAATTTTTGAGTTTGCATTAAATTTATGGTAGAGTGCATATCTGCTTGAAAGTCATGAAGTGATTTAAAATTTTTGGTTATTATGGATTTAGTTAAAAGGGATTTTATTATGGAGAATTTAATTTGGCCTGGTGTTGCATAACAGCCCTCCAACTGCTGCCATGCTTCTTCATAAGATGTTTTACTTTCTTGCATGCAGTTTATTTGAATGGCAGGGTTTCCACTCAAATGTTGTTTTAGGTAGGCAAATTTCTCTTCTTCGGAAAGACCTATGTTATCATAAATGTTTCTGAATGAGGTCTTAAAGTTTTGAAATTTAGAGGGATTTCCATCAAATGGTAATATTTGAAGCTCAGGAATTTTAGTACTTATTCTTAGTTTAGGTTTGGCTTCGGCATTATTTTCTTTTTTAGTTGTTAATGCTTGTATCATTTGATCTATTTCAAAGTGGTAATAACTATTTTTTTCATCTAGTTCTTGTTTATCCTCTGAGAAGCCTTCGGAACAAACATACATTCTAAGGATTTCCTCGTCTAAATTTTGTAACTTGTCCAGTTGTGAGGACAAAAGCCGAGCATGTGAATTTTTTTGTTCCTCAGTCCAATCATCCCATCTCTCTTTGATTGTAGCTAAAAGTTTAGTAGCTGAGGTTCTGATTGCTCCCCTCCTTTTTACCAGTTTACTAGTTTCAAGTGCTTCCACATCACTTCCCAACCAGGTCTCCATACTTTTTCCACGAGTGGCTTCAGTTTGATTAGCCATTTTTAGGTTTATTATAAATGATATTTATATTTAAATTTTCAGATTATGTAAAAAATTTAATTCACTGGATTTAAAACTATTGTATCAGAATTAAAACAAAAAAGGGTAACTAACTTCTCGACTGCCCACCCGGGGGCGCCATATTGAAAAATTTATTGTTTAGCTTGAGAGATATTATTTTTATTTAGGTGTAGTATTAAGGTTAAGTTTACTTTAAATAGACTCGGTAATTATAGAAATAATAATGGCCTATTTAGACACTGTCAACACAGCTACAGACTTTTTCACTGTAGGTTGCAGTGGTTTTCAGGTTAAATTTGGTCAGCAGCCAGATTACTAACTATGGTGAAGCTAAATTCATCAAAATTAATTTAGACTTACCAAAAATGAAGTTGCCAGTTGAACGTTACCCTTTCAGTTTCTAACTGATTCATAAGTTTCATTTAGTTTCCAGGTTTTTTTTAATTTTCGTTGTTAAGTTTTAGGTTATTGTTTAACACACTGCTAGGTTATTTATTTGTAGGGGCTATTTCCCAGACCTAGGTTTTGCAGGTTAAGTTAGGCTAGGGCTGGATTGCCCTTAAGTTTTTGGTTTTAAAGGTTTAAGGTTTAGAAGGTTTTATTTAAGTTAAGTTAGGGCTATATTGCCTTTAGGTTTTAATAGGGGCTATAACAGCCATTTAATTATTGAGTTAGGGCCGTTGTAGCCCGGTTCGAGTTTCGTCTAGGTACCTAGTTTTTCTCTTACCTTAGTTATTTTCTTTAACTTACTTGCACCTAGTTCTGATCGGCCTCTATTTAGTTAAACATGGGTTTTGATTAATTGCAGTGGTTATTAATTAAGGATACGATTTAATTAAAGGTTGTTAGGTTTGAACAGTGGCGGTTCCTCATATGGGCAATATGGGCAGCCGCACAGGGCGGCATTTGTGGAGGGGCGGCATGAGCGCCTGCAAAAAAAATAAAAATAAAAATAAGAATAAATAAATAAAGAAATAAATAAAAATAAAAAATAAAATAAAATAAATAATAAAAGATCAATAAATATATTTTTATTAATAAAAAACCATCTATTGCATTTTCCATAAACCTTCCCATAAAAGACCTAAACAATGCAAAATGCTTCCAGATTAATATTATTGGGAATAAAGGCCCATACTTTAACATATGTAATGTTATTTTTCTGGGTTTGGTTAAATAGTGAAATGTATATTATTTATTACAGAACGAATCTTCACACTAAACCACTAAGGTCTGTCAAATAACCGCAAATGGATAAGAAGAGGTCAAAGCTATCAGGTGCTCAGTTTAGAAAAAAGAGGAAAGAAGAAGAGGAGAAACGAGCAAAAGATAAAGGTTAGATAGAGCTATGTCATCTACTCTTCACTGCTATATTGCACTGCTATTTTGTGATATAGCTTTCTGAGTCATTTGAAGTGTACTATTATGTATATAATTAGCCATTAACCAAGGAGGTTGTATTATTCATTTGTTTCCTATTCTAAAAGTTTAATAAATTGTGCTTAATAACATGTTAAATTAATTGTACTAGCCTATTCATGCATTGGTCTGTTATGTTCTATTTTACTATTTGCAGGGGCACTTTTGAAATATTTTGGAACACCCTCTGCCACTAGCCAGGATGAGAAGCCGTCTACTTCTGCCATTATTGAGGCTGAGGAGCCATCTACCTCCTCAGCCTCACATATGTCTCCACAAATGCAGTCTGATCCTGAGGATGAAGACCCATTTGCTTCTACTTTTCCCGGCAGGACTCTTCAGGTGAGTTTGTGTGCACATATGTCTGTGAGTGTGTGCGTGTGTGTGTATGTGTGTGCATCCCTGCAAAGCATTTTGCAAACAGTTATAAATTATAATGTTATTATCACTGGGTCTGGGTTACTGGGTATGTGTGGTGTTTCACCACCATAATTCCATAACACCACCACCATAACAAAGTGCTGTGAATAATGTGTTATCTAACTTAGGTGTGTATACTAATGAGTAATGCTCTTGTTCTTTCTATTAGAAATGCCTGGAGCAGAATCGCCTCCTGAGGATGAGTCTCTGTCCACCGACCCTGCTAACTAGCCTTCAGTTCTGACTGAGAGAATTCGGACACAACTGGTTTCCAGGAGACCAAGTCAAGTACCATCTGACTTTGTATTCCCTAGAAACGACAGTGACGGAAGAAGTTTCCACCATCAATACTTCAGGAAGTCATTGGTTAGTGGGGAAAATATAACCAGAAGTTGGTTGGTCTATTCCTTAAAAACAACAGCCTTTTCTGTTTCTGTTGTACATTATTTTCCAAGAGGAAAAAATTTAACAAGTTTGGGACTCTCGGACTGGAAGCATGCAAGCTCATTGCTCACATCACATGACAACAGTTCATCATTACAACACATTCTACACTCTGCCCCAACAGCCTTAGGCACACTTACAGAAATTACAAGAAAGCTGATTGGGAACAGTTCAAAATACAGACTGAGGAACAATTCACCACATTAAACAGCACACCCATCATAAACATCGATACAACACTCAAGACATTTAATCAGATTATCAATAATGCAAACAAATACATACCTAAGGGCAACATTAGGAAATACAACCCAAATTACACTAGAGAAATAGCCCACCTCATAAGGCAACGTAACAACCTCAAACATAACACACAAACACCACACAGAGAAGCCATAAAGCAGCAGATACAACAGCTCAACACAGAAATAAACAACAAACTCAAAGAAAAACAAACAGAAACATTCAGGGAATTCATAACAACACTAAACCACTCCACAGATACATACAGGCTATACAAGACTATAAACAGCATTACCCACTCTAACAGCGGCATTCACACCTCACACGCGGCTATCTGTCGCAGCCAAAATAATATCCCAACATACACACAACAAGCTAACATTCTAGTTAATCACTACGCAAAGATAAGTCACTTAAACAGAGACAACAACCAGAAACACGCAGACAGACAAACAGCCAGACACAAGAAAACCTACAGACTCGACACGACCATTACACCCTTCAATACAGACCAGACCACCAAGATCATCAAAAACATTAAAAATTCGAAGGCTACTGGACCAGACAACATATCTAACATACACCTTAAACACTTGGGCCCACAAGGAATACTAGCTCTCACAAATATCAGCACATATTCATACCAACACTGTATTATTCCTGACATATGGAAACAAGGTAAAATTATTACACTACTCAAACCAAACAAAAATCCAACAGAACCAAAGTAACACCTTCCAAAGTAACAGAAAGACTAATCTTACAAATCACCAACCCACACATACCACTATCGCCTACTCAACATGGATTCAGACCTCACCACTCAACCACGACATTACTCACTAACCTGACGCAGCACATCATGGATGGCATCAACTCTAGAAGACCAGCTCAACGTACACTATTAGCAACAATAGACATTAGTAAAGCATTTGATGCTATCCCACGCTTCCCTCTCATAAACAAAATACTCAACACAAACATGCACAATAACACCAAAAGGTGGCTGAGCAACTATCTCTCAGGAAGATACTCACATGTCACATTTAATGGCAAGTCATCCAAAAACAAGCTTTTTCCGAACGGGGTCCCTCAAGGCTCTGTTCTCTCACCAACACTCTTCAACTTATACATGCATGACATTCCAACACCCATAGATAACAAGCTTACCTTATCATCATATGCAGATGATATCACTCTAACATCCACCCACAACAACATCGACACCGCTACAAATAACCTACAAACATACATAAACAGTATACAAGACTGGCTCACACACAATAGACTCAAAGTAGCGCCCACAAAATCAACCATCACCTTGCTTACAAGCAACACAAAAGAACACCAGGTAATTCCACAACTTACACTAAACAACATCAACATTCCACACACTCACAGAACCAAAATACTAGGTGTCACATACAACACATCATTATCTTTTGCAAACCACATTCAGGACATTAAAAACAATGTACGTCAAGACTTAACACGCTTAGGGTACTAACAGGCACAAACTTTGGACACCAGCAGGAAACAACATCACTCATCTACAAACAATATATTCGCTCAGTTATGGACTATGCTAGCCCATGCTGGGCACCCATTATCTCAAACACACACATAAACACCTTACAAACAATACAAAACAACGCACTTCGTATCATTACAGGATGCACTCAAACAACACCAATAGAACACCTGCACACAGAAACAAAAATACTAAAAGTTAGGGAACATTTAGACATGAGGGGAACACAATTCATGGCAGCAGCGACAACTAACCCACAACACCCTTGCCACTACATGTACAATCATGCACCAACACCTCGCACCATTAAGGTAACACCAGAGAGACATTATAACCAAATACTCCATTCCATACCACGCCCCACAGACATCACACAGTACAGAAAACACACACACACACCTAACCCACAAAGCACTGACACGACTCGGTCCGAATGCGGTCCTAGGTGCGAAGCCGCCGCCCATTAACAGGTCAGAGATCAGCCTGAGCAGATCGGATCGAGTTAACTGAGCACGATTCCGATGTGGACATCACCCCAACTTACGGACATATAAACACAGACTAGACAACTCCATGGACGACACCTGCCACCTGTGCCAAGACACACCACAAACAATTGAACACATTATGACGGACTGTACCGCTCTAGCACAACAACGAACACAACACAACATCACGAGTGCGCTGAACCTCTGGTCCACTCCGGAGAGGGCGATCGGTTACCTGCGTGCCGCCGGCTTGCTCGATCAGGGTGGGCTGATCGGCTAAACAACAACAACAACAGTTCAGAACACCTAAATTCTATGAAAATCTGGAAAGAACTGGCAGTGAGGATGAGAAAGGGGGAGACCATTGACAAGCAGGAGATGGCACTTCTGGAGGCTGAGAAGTTGAGATGGAGAGCGGTGCTGACACGTCTCACTGCTATTGTGCATTCTCTGGCAGTTAGGAATTTGGCACTAAGGGGACATACAGAAAAATTGTTCTCACCATCAAATGGCAATTTTCTGAAAGAAGTTGAACTGATGGCACAATTTGATCCTATAATACAAGAGCACATTAACCGTGTCCAAAAAGGGACCTCCAGTCACACCAGCTACCTCGGCCACCACATACAAAACGAACTCATTGATTTGTCGAGCAGCAAGACCATTTCAGCAATGGTGAGCGACATCAAACAATCAAAGTTTTTTTCAATAATTCTAGATTGCACTCCAGATATCAGTCACACTGAACAGTTGTCAGTTGTGATTCGGGTTGTGTCACTGGAGGGGAAGCCCCATATAAAGGAACATTTCATGGGGTTTTTGGAGGCAGAGGAGTCCACTGGTCAACATTTGGCATCTCTGATTCTGAAGAGACTGGAGGAGCTAAAAGTTCCTTTCATGGACTGTAGAGGACAATCATACGACAACGGGGCCAACATGAGGGGAAAAAACAAGGGTGTTCAATCCAGGCTCCTAGAAATTAATCCCAGAGCTCTGTTTGTTCCATATGGGGCTCATTCTCTGAATTTGCTTGTGGCCGATGCTGCTAAGGGATCTATTGATGCCACAAGTTACTTTGGCATCTTGCAGAAGCTTTACAACTTGTTTTCAGCCTCCACACAACGATGGGCCATTTTGAAAAAACATGTGAACATCACATTGAAGATGTGGTCTGATACAAGGTGGGAAAGCAAGATCAAGAGTGTGGAGCCCCTGAGATATCAGGCAGCTGCAGTGAGAGATGCACTGATCGAGGTGAGGGACCACACCAAAGACTCTGTAATAAGGTCGAGGCTCAATCTCTGTCAGAGGAGGTTGGGTCATACCGCTTCGCCATTTGTTCAGTGGTGTGGCATGACCTGTTGTGCCAAATTCAGCATGTGAGCAAGCAGATGCAGTCTCCTAGCATGCACGTTGATGTTGCAGTAAATCTCCTAAAAAAAACAGAGAGAGGTCTCCGCAATTACAGGGCAACAGGTTTTGTGGCTGCACAAATGGCAGCCACAGATATCTGTGAACAAATGAATGTGGAGGCTGTGTTAAAACAAAAACGGCTGAGGTCCACAAAGCGGCACTTCTCCTATGAAGCATCTGATGAGCCTTGATTGATGCTTTGAAGAAGCTGGAGGTGACATTTTTCAATGCAGTGGTTGATGCTGCAACATCAGCCATTCAGGAAAGATTTTCCACGTTGGAAATTGTGGGAGAGAAGTTTGGAGTGCTGACACATTTCCAAAATCTCACATTTGAGGAGCTGACAGAACAATGTGTGAACCGTAGTACTACACTACACTTTAAGGGACAATCTGACTTGGATGGCAGAGAGCTTGCACAGGAGCTGAAGAACTTGCCTGACTTGCCATCAAAGACCATATCCTTGCTTGAACTGCTGACATTTATCCATGAAAGGGAGCTCTCTGAAATATATCCAAATTTGTGGACTGCTCTCAGAATTGGTCTTACTCTTCCAGTCACTGTTGCTGAAGCAGAGAGGAGCTTTTCAAAGCTGAAGCTCATCAAATCCTACCTGAGGTCAACTATGTCACAGGAACGCCTTACCGGTCTGGCCATCATCAGTATAAATCATACAATTGCTGAGCAGATTTCATATGATGATTTAATTCATGACTTTGCATCAAGGAAGGTAAGAAGAGTCAGGCTTTAGATGGCAGTTGTGCTGTGGTGCAATTTATTTTGTTTCTTGTTCAAAGTGTAGCATAATAATTACCCTCTCTTAAGTGTCTTATTCTATTTATGTGATAGAGCATTTGTACAATTTAAAATTTGATTCTCTAGTTTATTTATGGCAGTTGTACAATTTAATTTGTATTTTTCCTGTTCATAGTATCATAATTACATTCTCTTAAGTGAGTTATTCTATTTACGTGATGAAGGATTTGTAAAATTCAGAAATTTGAGTCTTGTTTTGGTTCTGAAGTTCCAACAATTAGTCCAATAAAAAGTTATTTTGTGAAAGAGTTATGTCTGTCCTTTATTTTGGGGGGATTCGAATGTGTGTGTGTTGGCGAACAGGGGGGGGGGGGCGCTGAAGGTGAGGTTCGCCCAGGGCGTCATGTAAGCTAGGACCGCCACTGGGTTTGAAGGTTGGCTCAGTTTCCCGGTTTGGGTAACCACGAGCATTTTAATTTTTTTGAGAAAAAAGGTCCCGCTTCATGCGGTCAAAAATTTTCAAGACTGGGCAAAGCTCCGTTTTTCTTTGTCCCAGAAACTTTTTTTTTTCCTTCTTTTGGTTAATTAGGGAAACCCAACTTCACTAGTTGGTTAGAAACGAGGGTTTTTATTTTTATTTATTTTGTTTATATTTTCTTTGGAAATATATGCGGTTATTTCTAACCACTTTTTTCAACAACCATCACGAGCTATGGAGATTTCAAATTCGCGCTTCGACGTTTTTATTACACTTTTCGCTTCACGCCTTAGAGATATGTAGTTGTTTCGTAACCACAAATTGTCTTTATCGCACTTATGTAGCCTATAAGCCCTATCTCTACTCTTTATAATGTCTCCTACTCTAGAAGTAAACCACAAGGGCTTGTTGTTTACTTTCGCACGCTTAATTTTGTACGGTACACATTCCTCACTTATAGTCCTAAATACTGTTTCAAACGATTCCCACATTAGTTTTGCGTTGGAGATCCCCATTACGCTTTCCCAATTGACGTGTGACAATTTATTTCGAAATTTACAAAAGTCTGCGTGCTGGAAGTTAGGAATTTTAGTCGAGTTAGCTGGTTTCGAGTGGCTTACTGAGAGGACAAATTCAACCATATTGTGATCGCTATTGCTTAACGGTTCTATTACTTGAAGATCAGTAATTAGCCTATCAACCGTAGTTATTACTAAATCTAAAATATTGTCCAACCTTCCGCGTCTCCCTGCATTGTATCGTAATTCACGTTGGCGCAATTAAAGTCACCCATAACTAAAGCCTGCTCACTACCTATTATTCTCTTTAGTTCACGATATAACGCTTCGTCCGTATCAGCTGTTTGATTAGGGGGCCTATATATAACCGCAACAAGAAGTTTGAAATCGTTCAATTTAAGTTCTGCTATAGTCGAATCTATCGGTTGTGGAATTGTGTGCTTTACTTCTATAACGTTCGCAATGTTATCTTTGATATACAACATAACACCGCCTCCTCGCCTACCTATTCTTTTTTTAACAAAAAGTCTATAACCTCTAATTTGATACTCCCCTACAAAGTCACGTGTTTCAGTGCTAAGCCACGATTCATTTATCGCAATTAAATCATAGTCTTTACAAGCAATTAAAGAAAAAAATTGTTTATTTTATTTCGTAGGCTACGAGCATTTAAGGATAGAACCTTCAAATTGTTTGTAATTGCGACACCTTCGCGATCGCAGAAGAAATTTGTGGAAATTACGCTGGGACCGTTCGAGTTACGGCAGCCTGAAAAGAAGAAACAGTATTATGAAATAGTCTTCCTAAACGCGCAGCTCCAACGTCATTAAGATGAAGTCCATCTTCGAGGAACAAGTCCCTCCTGCCGTAGAAACTGTTCCAAAAACTCACAAAATGCACTCCTTCCTGTTGGCAAAGAGACTTTAGGTTATTGTTAATATAGGTCGCCTTGCTGTAGAAATCGTTACGTTGGATAATTCGAGGAAGTATACCTGTTAAAACAATCTTATTAGTTTTTTCCTTTAGTCGCTCTAGTAGGTCCCTGTACCCAGTGATGGGCATCGATACATGAAAATCGCTAAAGCGATACCGATACATCGATACATGAAGAACGTTTTAGGCGATACCGATACGCCGATACTTTCTAGATGTCTTAAGCGATACCGATACCGATTCATGTATCGCCGATACATGTATCACCGGTACATTTTTTTTTTTTTTTTTTTTAATATGTAGGTATTAGATATTATTGTTTATACTAGTAATTTGTACGCACTGTAAGTAAAATCAACGACATTTTAATGGGTTTTATAGATGTAAATAAAAACAATTGCTTTATTTAATGAAAGTATGTTTTAATTTTGTAGGATATATGAATGACTGAAAATATTACACAAACAATTAAAAGTAATTACTATTACCCTTCAAAAATACCAGCTGGCTAAACATCTGGTCAGACAGTCTATTCCTTTTTGGAGCGTGAATGTGACCAGCCAAACTAAACAACCGTTCTACAGGAGCAGAGGATGGTAGTGGTGTGTTATACTTCAGGAAGACCCGTAGAATTCCTGGGTACTGCCTCAGAGATTGGAGAGAATGACTTCCGTCACCCAGATACTGTAAAACTTCCATCTCAGTGGAATCTTGGGTTGCAGAGACATTAGTGGAAGCAGATTCATAACAGAAGAAATCACCTGCACTTCCGCCAGATGCAGCATCACTTAGTTGTTGCTGGGGGGTCTGCTCGCTGAGGCTCTTAACAGCATTAACCAACATGTCTTGAACCCTCTTTTTGACAATGTTGGTATTAAATTTGCCTTTTATTGTCATCCACTTTAACTTGAACAGAGGATTTGAAGACGATGCCAGTATTGCTGCTTTACACTCATGCGACGCATCAAGGCACAGAAACTTTTCAAACCGCTTAGTGAACCCTACTGTGACTGCATTGAGAAGTGGCTGACAATGACGCAATGCCTCCGAATTCAAACGCTCTAGCTTCTTCTCTACAGCTAACAATGTTTCTATATTATGGTTAATTAATTTCAATAACACAAGTACAAACGTGTTTAAACGTTGCGCCGTACTGTATGACGTGACCAGTAGAGTAGTACTGTCGTTAAATAAATATTTAATATTATTATTATTTATGTATATTCATAAATATAACTCAGTAGTGTCATATTATAACATCTATTTAAATATTTAAAAATTCTTATTAATGTATCGATGTATCGATTTTTTTCGATACATTTAAGAAAATTGACCTTAGCGATACCGATAAATCGATACTTTTGTCAAGTAGCTAAAGCGATACCGATACCGACACAAAAGTATCGATCGATACGTATCGGCGATACATGTATCTAGATACTGCCCATCACTGCCTGTACCTAGCCAGCAGTTCTTCCGATCTAGAATTTAAAACGGTATTAGTACCGACATGAATAACATACGTAGTGTCCTCGGAGGAACCGTCTGTAAAATGGTCAACGCTATGAGTTATATCCTCCACCTTTGCACCAGGGTAGCAGTAACGGCGCCTACGACGAGGGTTTCTCCCACAGAATTCCTCGAGCTGCCCTCGAACAATGGAATCGCCAACGAGTCGTATTTCCGGTTCATCAGCATCTTCAAAACCTAAACCAGAAAACTTATTGTTTGTTATTACTGGTAGACAAGTCTTAGGTTTTCTCAATGGGCTCCATTACGCACTCGAACGAAGGGTTGGAAACAACAAAACTCTGCAATGCTTTTATTCACAGTCTGATGCCTCGAATAAAATTTGAAACGTTCATAGATGAGAACGACTCGGGGTTTGTAGTGATTGGTTAGGGCCTGTACCAATTCACTATACGTGCAAGTTTCCGGTGCTTTAGGAGCAACTAGGTCTAAAACTAAGCCAAACGTTTTAGGGCTTATTATAGTTAGGAAGGTAGGTACTTTCTTAGCATCAGGAATGGAATTTGCATCGAAAAACAACCTCACCCTAATGGCATAAGCTTCGAAGTCCTCCCCAGATTCTTCGTAGGGGTTTATATGGCCAATCACCGACATGCTAGAACAAAACCGATTTAGGCCAAATAACGTGAAGTAAGTTAAGTAGGGTTTAAATTTGATCTAGTTACTCCCCAGTTAGGGCTGAATAGAAAATTGTAATAGGGTTATGGCTGAGTAGGAATTAGTATTAGAATTAGGACTGAGTAGGAATTAGTATTAGAGTTAGGACTGAGTAGGAATTAGTATTAGAGTTAGGGCTGAGTAGGAATTAGTATTAGAGTTAGGCCGGCGGGACCTAAGCTATAGTATGGTAGCTTACCAACACAAGCCAACCAAATCGAACTACCCACAGTAGGCTAGGCTACATCCAATTTTCCAAACAACCAAATAAATCCCATCCTCGTCGCCAAATGTAATAACGTGGGGGTGTTAGACCCCGTTAGGTATTAGGTTATTAAATAGACAATAAAGGTACTTACAGGTGCTTTGATTTAGATCTTCTTTAGGGCCTACCTTAGGCGCCAGCGTCCCACAAACGACCTCCCTAATATTTGTAACTTTACTAATTTTAGAAGCTAGAGACATTACCCCTAATTAATATAATAATTAGACAACTTTTTGCTTTCTTTCTTTCACTTTAGAAGTATCACCAAATTAAACTTAGCACCAACGATTTAGTCAGATACAAAAATACATGCTGTTTAGTTCAGCCCAATAAACGAACAGACCGCGTTCCGCTGCTTATCTTTTTGTGTTGCCATTCAGCTTTCTGTTAGTGACTTTTAGACAATATACATATATATAATTATGCACACACACGTCACCTCAGCACCGTACATATAATTCGTATAAATGTATTATGTACTGTACATGTACAATGTACATGTATTGTTAATAAAAAGCTATAGAAAAGGGCCCCCATATTCTTCATTGCCCCGGGGCCCCTAGGTGTCTTAATCCGCCTCTGACTAGAATGAACTGCTGACTGAAAACTGTCTGCCCATCCTTGCTATTTTTTAATACTCTCAGAAATGTTTTAAGTACAAGCCTCGGTAACTGAACTGTAGATCTATCAACCTTAACTTCATAAAAACTGTTTGATGAGGGCTGTGTTTCAGTATTAGACCTGGCCTCTAACTGTACTGAATTGCTAAACTCTTTTGCTCTGTGGCGTGCCTTAATTATGTCATCAATAATCTCTTCATTGTAAATGATTTCACCTTTTCCTATAAGTCTCAATCTTAACACTTACTTCTGCTCTATGGCAGAATCTATAGTGATAATGACCTTTGCAATTAGCACTTTGTAAGCCCTTCTCTTGTCTCTAAACTTGTCACTTCAGCTGAACTCATCTTCAATGCAAACAGACAACTGGGCTCTATGCCAAATAAGCTGAATTGGCCAAACTACTTGCCCAAACTGACTAAACTCAAACTTGCTTTCTGACAAACAAACTGAATTGCCTGGTTGGAGTACTGACCAACCACCAGTCTGGACTAACAAATTTTTCACCCAAGTAACTTGCACATTGAAGTCTGCAACCTCCGCCTAACGAACAACAGAACCAAATGTAGGACTAGCGGTGAAGTTTCACAATTGAGCAACCAAAGTTACTACCTTGGGACATTAACTCGAATTACACTCGACTTGTTCAGCCCTAACTTAGGCTACAATTTGCACAATCAGAACTTTGCCGAAATATGGTCACTAACTCAGTCTTAGGCTAGAAATCCGATAGGAAGGACCATGTTAATTTTTTTCTTTGACTGGGTTCGGAATCCCAGCTGAGCCTTGAACAGCCATGTTCCGAAGGGCTACCTTAACTTATAACCAAAGTTAAGATAGATTAAATAGAGTTTATGGACTTGGAGGTCCTATTTGGTTCTACCTCAGGGTTGTCGACTCAACGCGGGCCTACTTTGGACTTCAGTTAGCATAAATAAAATAAGGGGGAACTATTTATAGTGTTCTTTCTAAACCTTGAAACAACAACACAACCTCCACCATTGCACGGTGCAACAATCCTGTATCTAGACTACCAAATTTAATTGCAAGAGAGCTCTCTATAAGACCACGCCTATCAGTGCCACATTCAACAAAAAAGTAACGCTGCCAACATTCAAGAAATGGTGCTGCAAGAGCCCCCAAAAAGCTGGCTTTAAAATAAATGACAATTTTTCACTAACCTTACAATTATGAGATGGCCATATATATGTACCGTAACCTAATATATACAAACAATGCTGCATTAATCAGCCTCGTCACCGTATCTTTTTGGTATAACAATGGCTCTTCCTCTTCAAGACTTTCTAACAAGGATGAAATCCTTCAACACATAAATTTCTCACTTCCCTTGTGTAAAGAGTGCGTACAACATTTTCTCTGAGTCACTTTATTTCTTCAAATTAGAACTGTCCTATTACGATGATGTAATGTGTAACAGCGTCAGTTTTGGTCATCCATTTAATTACTAAAACAATAATAACTGAAATTAGTATTGTGATAATGAATTGCCCCAATTTCGAGGGGTGAATTTCAGGATTATTTAGGCAAGAACAGGACAACGCATATTTATGCAAAGTTGCACATATATGGGAGAATTAAAAACGTGCAAGTACAGTACATCCTTTATTACGAGGCCAATATCTGTAACTAATTTTATTCCATTAAATTTCATCTCCATATAAAATGAAACAAGTCAATTTAGGAAATGTTATAAAGAATTGACATGAATAGTTTACAATAATCTGTATAAGTAGGTGATTTATGTAATGTGAACATGCAATGAAAGCAAATACATGACAGATTCTATGAATGAAAAGCAGCACTAAACATTCAACTGAGCGTTTCTGCACCTATGCGAATTCTCTGAAATGCTTATTTACTGATTCAATGAGCAACCACGTTAAATTCTCAATAAACTACTAAAACAATTTCAGGTTCATAAGGTAACCATAGAGGCCATCAATATCAATAACATTAACAATTTGTAAACACACACACACACACACACATATTTATTATATATATATATATATATATATGGATCATACCGTTTCAATTCACCATTGTTCAAATGTTTTTCATTTTAAATGCCAAGTGAGCTTTTTGGATCAGCTGGGTTTTTTTTGACAGGTTGCTTACCGGAAACTAGACGTTGAGCCGCTTTTAAATACGCTAAACAAGTTAGATCGGTCTCTTAATACTAACTGACATTTTGTCATATAAATGGACTTATACATATATATATAATACTGCATTATTTAAGAATCAGAAAAATAGAAGTAAATTAATAATGAACGTTATAGCCTACACAAAACATAACTAAGTAAAAATGAGCATAAAAAATATCACGCTTTTGTAAGATTTTATTAATGATACGTGGTAAATGTAATATTTGAAGCCGATCAGTATTCTTTTTAAAATTATTTTAAAATATTTTTGTTAAAAGTTTGCAAACTAATTTAATTTCATGTGCATGTTCTCTTCCTATACTTTGCTTATCCTATGTATCGATCCGCTTAATCAGAGAGTAGGCTAACTTAAGGCTTGAGGTCGTGATCGGTGCTCCAATTTATTAATTATTATTATATAAATATGTGATTCGAATAAACTCTATTTTCGGAAATTCTGTGTTTGGTTGTACTAGATAAGGTTTAAGTAACTTGTATTGTATCTGGTGAATATGAAAAAATTATAAGCTTAATTTATAAACCACCATGGAAATGTTTGTTTTGAAATTTGAAGTGGCCTAGGCAAGCCTACAAGTGAAGTTAAAACAGCGGCTGCAATAAGTAGCTGGCTGTTAATAGTGCTAAATGTTTTCCTTTCGATAACATGTGTAAGCTGCTGTCATAGGTGACAGAAAGCAGCTTTAAAATAATACATAATGCAGAAGAGTGACAGGAGAGAGCGAGATAGAGGAGACAGATCAAGAGACGACCAAGACCAAGGCAATTCGCGGCGAGTTTCTAGAACAAGCAATGCTAACAGGGCTGTTCCAAGTATGCAACCAGGCTCCAGAACAACATCCTCATCTAATTCTCTCGAATTATTTGTGGGGCCAAATTTTAGGTTGGGAAAGAAGATAGGGTGTGGCAACTTTGGAGAACTTAGATTGGGTATGTTAGCCTCCAATTATCCTACCTTAATAATAATAATAATGTATGCTAAAAATGGGCTAGTCTAGCATACATTCAGTATGGTATAGTTTGTTGGGCAATATCTTATTTTGGTGCCCCAAATTATTCAACCAACCAAAAATAAATGGTACTAACACTTTCAAATTACTTATGTTAATTAGGTTAATTGACTGCCCAGTTAGGTCAACTGTACATCCTTGATGATTGGTTAGGTTGTCTTGATATTTTTGTTAGTTTAAATGAAAATATAATGACTTACCCTAACCAATTATCAAGGGTGTACGGTTGACCTAAATAGTTGGTTGAATAATTTGGGATACCAAAATAGGATATTGCTGTTAGGTGAACTATAACAAGGCTCATGACAAATCAAAGTATTGAGTCATTGAAAAATAGTAAAATTCAAGAACCCAGATGCGTGTGAAAGAGTCCATAGGCTCTAATTGCTAACCTAACCAAACTTAATTTAATATTACCAAGCTTGGTAATTGTATACAACATCTCCCTCACCTCAATTTTATAAAATTGACTTCACAATCGATGTAAAACCTTTATTTATAGCATGTAATTACTTTATTTATTTTCGGAAACCAACCTAATCTAATCTAACCTAGAAAAATGTATATTAGAAAAATGTATTTTTGACTAAAGTGCATAACTTAACATGTTATTACATTATCATTTGTATAATTTAGGTCTCAGGCGGGTACAGGGGCTCCAACCCCGTACCCCCAAGACTAAATTATACAAATGATAATGTAATAACATGTTAAGTTATGCACTTTTTTAGTCTTCATCTAAGGCATATAACGAATCAAGTTCTCAGTCAAAACCACATGAACAGCACATAATTTGGTTATTATTCGTTTTTTGACCCAGTCACACCCAGCTATAACAGCAATATATATTGAATAACCAATCAACGCTGAATAAGAAAATATATATATTATCTTGTGCAAATTTGTATAAAATGTACTTTTTAAAAAAATATATTTTCTACTTTCTAATATGTATGTATATAAATTTCGGTTGGTTTGTTTATTTGGGCTACCTTTTTTAGACTATTTTGGAGATTTTTCTTGGCTTTTTTTGGCTACTTGGCCTTTTTTGGCTACTTTTTCTTGCTTTGGCTACTTTTTTCTGTTTCTGGTCAGTATGGTGGTTTTTGTTCTACTGGTATGACGTGTGAATCTTGTGAAGTTGATTTCGAGGACCTAATCCGCCTTGTTGGCCTCGATGAAAATAAAAGTTTAGAGGTTTTTTCCAATCATGGCATAATTCCGACATCCGTGATTTGCCCTAAATGTAATACTGCCTGTATTTTAAGACAAGACTCGAAGGTGTTTAGGTGCCATAAAAAAAATGGAAGGATGTGATATCGTGGGTTTTACGTGCTGGAAATAGACGTCCTCATTACCGGCAGAACATCCTGATGATTCTACAGTTCTGCATCATTTCCTTACTGCAATTGCAGAACTATATCCTCCAAAATAAGGTGACTGGTTAGGTTAGGTGGTTAGGCTAAGTTAGGTTAGGTTGAGTTAGGTTAGGTTGTGTTTAGCACGAATGCAAACTTTTCTGGTAGATTTTGAGGTGTTTTGCACAAATCTGCCATCCGTTTCCTGTGCAAATGCGTAGTTTTCGAGATGACGATATCTCAAAAACCGCATTTGCATAGGAAACGGATAGCGGATTCGTGCAGAGCACCTCCAAATTGACCAGAAACGTTTGCCCTCATTATAAAAAGAGACTGGGTCAAAAAACGAATAATTACCCATAATTCTATCATAAACATGACCAAACTGAGCTATTACCCAAACTGAATCCAATTAGAAAAAAAAAATTAGCCAGAACAGAAACCAACCAACCAACTAATTAAGTCACAGAGTAGTGAAAAAATAGCTGAATCAGAAAAATCACGTCAAATGGATATCGTTAATTAAATAATAGTGTATCTCCATAAATATGATCAACCGAAATTTTTTTTTACTTAAAGGAAAGGTTTTATTTATTATTTTCTACGCATTGCAATAATTTTTATTAGAAACTGAGGTGAGGGGGATATTGTATACAATTACCCCAAGCTCTTATGGACTCTCTGAAGTATCTGAATTCTTAAAATTATCATTTTGGTAAAGGAATCAACTCGGTGTTAATCTTGTGAATTGAATTGATTGGGCTAAAATTACTATAGGCCTATAGGATAGATCTTGGTATAGGGCTGTATACTAAGGCCAGTATGAGAAATTTGGGAGAAATGATATGCAGATTCTGTAATTGGGGATTCCCAAGTCAGAGGCCTAGGAACTATGTTATCAAAAGGAAGCATAGTCTATTGCTATCCTGGTGCAACCATTGATAGGATAAAGTAAAAAATCAGTGGAAAAACTTTGGGTACTAAGTTAGTTTCTCCAAAAAATGTAGTTATTCACGCTGGAGGTAATGATGTAATGCTTAAGCCATCAGATGAAATCTTAAAAAGCTATAATGAAGTCTTGGTAAAATTAAAAGAAGGTAGGCATAAGTCATTTATTACGGGTATTATTCCAAGGATGAGTGAAAGTAATAAATGGTTCTCTAGGGCTTTTAGTATAAATAATAGACTCAAAGAACTCTGTAAACAAGTAGGTGTAACGTACATTGATCTATGGAACAAATTTTATTGGAAAAGAGAATTGTATAATAAAAATAGGGTTCATCTTAATACAAGAGGTATGGATATACCGGTACTCTGTACAATTTTATTAATGGAAATCTAAAATGAAAATATAAAAAACCTGGGTATGTCCCATTGACTAACAAATGGTACCTCACTGAATAAAATATCTCAAAATAATAATGACAATTGTCAGAAACAAATAAATGGAATAAAAATTAAAGATGGCAAAGACCAAAGACTAAAGTCAACTGACAATAGATCCAAAATTAAAGAAAATGTTGCAGGTTCTCTCTCGTTATTTTATGTAAATGCAAGAAGCATCAGATATAAGATAGATGAATTTAAAACGTATGTTGAAATTGATAAAACAGATATCATGATCATAACTGAGATGTGAACAAAATTTAGCAGTGTACTAAATAATCAATTAAGTGAGTGAGATAATAATATTACCTATGAATTAAATGGCTATGAACTCTTTTATTATGAGTATTTATTTATGCAAAGTCAAATTTGTCTCTAATAGAGATAAATTCAATAAAAGAAAGTGAAATAGTTGTCAGTATGGATAGAAATTAGAAATAAAAATGGTAAAAAAATTAAAATAGGTGGTGTATATATAGGCCACCAGAAGGATGTTCAATTAGAGGAATCCCCAAAACAAGAGAGGAGAATCAGTATGTAGAAAATTAAATTATTAAGGAAATAAATAAGGTAGGTTCAAATGATGTAATTATTGTTGGAGATTTTAACTATAGATATATAAATTTAGTAACATTACAAGCACCTGAAAGTAACGAGAACTTCCTTGATTGTACTGTAGAAAATGGTCTAAATCAGTTATTTAAAGAACCAACCAGAGAGAATGCAATTTTAGATTTATTATTAACAAATATTGCTGTTTCTATATATAACATATCAATAGTTGAAACACTGGGTTCAAGTGGTCATTTTATGATAAGATTCAAGGTGAAATTTGACTCAAATTATACTAAAAATGCAGCTGAAATTCCTGACTTTAAAAATGGAAATATGACTGAACTAGTTAGAGTTAAACTATATGGTATAAATTGGGTGGAGATTTTTGAGCTTCAACCAAAAGATATATTCACCCAAAGTAAATCTGCACACTATGTATGGGAAAAGTTAAAAAATAAAATAAAAGATGTTCAAAGTAAATATATTCCTCAGCGTAAAATAAGAATCAGAAATAACAGAACCCTCGATAAATCTGTCTATTAAGAAAGGAATGAAAGATAAGAGAAAGGCCTTCAGCAAATTTAAAAGAACTCAAAATGAAATGGACCTTGAAATCTATAAAAATAAGAGACAAGAAAGCAAGAAACTTATAAGAGATAGTAAATGCAATTTAGAGAGGAACTTAACCAAAAATTGTAAAGGAAATCCCTAAAAGTTCTTTAGTCATTTCAATCTGAAAAATAATTCTAAAAAAAAAAAAATTGGACTCCTTCATGCTGATGACAAAATTATTGAAGATGATTTTGAAATTGTTGAGGAGCTAAATAGATATTTCTGCTCAGTATTTACAAAGGAAACTGTAAATAAAATTCCAGATTTTACATTAGTAACACAAGAGAGAGAGAGAGAGAGATAAATCATATATATTTTGAGAGCAATTGACAGGCTGAACATAGATAAGTCACCAGGACCTGATGAAATTTATCCTAAAATAGTAAAGGAAGCAAAATATAGCATAGCCCAAGCACTTAAAATACTTTTCAACCTTTCATTGATTAACAGTGAAGTTCCAGAAGACTGGGAAAAAAGCAAATGTAGTCCCACTTTTCAAAAAAGGAAACAAACACCTAGCTAAAAACTATGGACCGATTAGTTTAACTTCTATTATTTGCAAATTACTTGAAAGTGTCGTCAGAAACAAAATTACAATATTCTTAGGAGGATTAATTAGTAATCTAGCTAACATGGCTTTCGAAATGGCAGGTCATGTTTGACAAACTTAATTGAGTTTTATGATATGGTAGTATGTTAAAGCATCTGGGTAATTCCAGGACAAATAGACAAATGAAAGTGCCAAATGTACACTCCACCATCTCCAAAATTCATGAAACTTGGTGTGAGGGTTGGTTTTGGTCCAAATTACAAAAATCTAAATTTTTTTGAAAATTGGTCAAGTTGGTCAAATTTTATGGCTTGACCAAATTTTGGCCAAATGAAAAAACCAACAATTTTCAAACGTAAATATCTCAGCTGCTAATTGTGGTAGCGTAATAAGTCAAATGATAAAATATGTAAAATTAACTGTAGTTTCTAAATATGTATCATTTTTTTAGGGTAACAAAAATAAACTTATGATTTTTTGGAAAAAATGTCAATAATTTTTTTTTTTTTTTTTTTGCGATTTGGCAGCGAAGATATCATTTTTCGAAAAAAAGACCAAGAATAAAAAATGTTTATTTGATGTATGTACACCATAATAAGTAATAAAAAGTCAGCTTATAGTTTATTATAAGGCTCAAAACTGAGTTGAAATTAGTAATAAAATTTTTTTCAGATGACAAAGATTTATTACAGACTTGTTGGTCCAAAAAAAGACAATTTTCAATATAAATAAATATATGTAGATAAACCAAAGGAGAAAAAAATCTTTTAAAATATATGTACAATGTACATACATAACCTCTCTTATATTTAGGGACAGAATATATTGACAATAATAATGTTTAATTTATAAAGTGCTTATCAGAGTATAAAATACTCTTCCTAATACTACACGTACACAAGTAGGGAGTTTGTGGGCCCTGAATCCATTTCTGAAATTATAAGGTCAATCCGACCAACGGTTCAAGAGATATGACCTCGGGAAATTTGAGGTCACTTGCGAGGTCACTAACATTTGGCGACCCATAACTTGGGTAATAATGGTCACAATTATATAAAAGTATATATATTTAGAATCAGAAAACGACAAGGAATTCAAATATGCAAGTTTTAGAACTCTAGGTTGAAAAATAAAAAGTTACACTGTAACCAAAATTTGAGGTCACGATTTGACCTCTGGGGTATCAAATGAGAATTTTTTTTTAAATGTAAAAAATGAAGGCATAGGCATTGGCTATTAGAATCAGCAAAAAAAAGTTTGTTCATGTTAGTATTTTTCATGTAACTAACATATAAGTGAACACCATATTCATAAGTTGTGCGTCAATTCTACCTATTTTTTCACACAAGCTCATAATTTGACCTATAGAAATTAAAATTACATTTTTTTATAGATATAAAAACAAACAACAAAAATGTAAAATTGTATTTCACTGCTAATCTACACTGGCAATAATAGTTATATAGTGAAAGGGGAAGACCTACTTAGAGGATTCATGTGCTAGCCTAATACAATTTTTGCATGCTCGATGCTCTCATCAATTTCTTTTTGTGGAAAAATGTATTGAATTCTGCTGCCTCCTCTTAGGGTAGGACAACTCATTACAGTTAATATATTGTCCTGGCACTGCACATGAATCCTTGTTTGATGGATAATAATATGCACTTGATCCTGATGACCCAGAGGGATGTAGAAAGTTCACAGTGAAATCATCAAACTCTTCACAATATTCCTCCACAATTCCATACCAAACTTGCATGTCATAAATGCAGCCAACATACTCTCCTGGTTTGACACATTTTAGGTTACCAAGCATTGCAGGTTCATTAGTAAAATGACTTTTCCTTATTCTTTTCTTTTCTCCAATGCCACTTGAAATGGGATACACCATCAGTTCTTCCTTGTTTAGGGGAACAAATCTATGATATTTCTGAGTTCCAGGAATAGCCCTACTATCCTTGAATTGATGTTCCAACCGTTCTTCTGCATCTTTCAAATCAGCTGTAGTTACAAAGAAAAAATTTATCTTCTTGCTCAAGTTTTCTTCACAAAACTGAAACATGTGTTGTGGTGTAAGAATTTGCCTCTCTGTAGTTCTCTGCAAACTGGCACGAGCAGTAGCTCTTTTCACTGTTCCTCCAATCCCATCACATGCATTTTTGCCATGGGATGTAGCAAAGAAGTGCCATTCACAAGACAGACCAAAATCCTCTTCATGGTAACAGAGATTTGTGAAGTTGTATCTGTTCTTATATTGGCCAGCACATCCATCTGAGAAATAGTGCACCTCCTTCAATTGTGGGCATCTGAATTTAACATATGTCATAAGCTTCAATATGAATGAGTAAACCATTATAGTGTTGTGTTTTAGTGATGCAGATAAGAAACAGACACTAAAATGGCTAAGTTCCTGGTCTGCAGATGATCTATAATAGATGACAAAAGGGTGAACTGTACACTGTGAATTGTCCCAGTGAAACCCTTGGGCAGCATCCTGGACAATGAAAGAATAATTCTCAGAGAAATCACCTACTATAACTACCTCGCTCTGAGGTGGTAGTGTTTCTTTCAACTGCTTGAAGTACTGTGATTGTTGCTGAGCAACAAAGTGATGACGAACCATGCGGGATATTTTCATGCTTAGGGATGATAAGTATTCATGAAGTGGCTCCACCTTATCAACCATTGTACAACGGTCAACAGTCACCCATTGCTTGTAAGATATTTCATTTGGAGCTGATTTCACACTGTCAAGTAACTCAAGAAAATCCAGGACACCCTCTTCTCTTGGGCAATCATTGCAAAGTTGCATCATGCAAGTCTCTTTCTGTACTGCAGACACTGTAATCCATAAGATCCTTGTATGAAAGACCTCTTTCTCCCAATGCAGCCAGCTGCAATTTTGGATTTTGATGGTATGTGCAGACACAGACAGAATGAGTCCCACCACTACCGGCAAGCACACAATATGATGGCCGTAATTTTGCAAATGTGGAAAATCCTATTTTGGGATTCTTTTCATCATTTTTATATAGTTCAAACATCTCTCTTAAATTCCGAGGACCAATCGTTTTTGCACCTTCATTGCACCTTCAGCACTGATAACTTTCACGCAATCCTTTTGGCCAGGACACATACGACTAACCTCTTCTGACTCATAGAATCTTCTAACTATATCTTTGTGTTCTTCAGATATCACTTTTCCTTTGCTCATTAGTGGAATCTTCGGAAGGATTCCATGTTCTGATTTAAGTGAACGGCTTCTTTTCACCATGTATGTTGTAGTTTGAAAGAAACTAGCTGTTTTTTCAATTGTGTATGGTGAGTGTGTCAATATTTGTAGTTTGTGATGGTGACATTTGCTCTCCAGGAATGACTGTTTCAATTCATTCATTAATTTGTCTAGATGTTTTTCAGATTTAGTTTCAGGTTTTGAAGTATCACTTACCTCCTCGGTAATTTGAACACCATAACTGAGTTCTAGCCTCTCCTTCAGGTGTTTCTGAGCAGATGATAGCTTACCACGAGCCTTGCGCTTTTTCTGGCTTAATGACAGCCCTTCTGAAAAGAACAGAAAAAAAGGTTTCACACACCTGAATATTAGTAATTAAATATTAATTATAGTACCTTAAATGCTATATAATTGGCTATATAGTAGATCAAACAGACCTTGTAGTAAAGTATAAGTTATTATATTAATTTATTACTTACTTTTTTTAACTGGTGTTTGGTCCAGAAATGCTAGAACTGGTTCAACTGAAGTTGAAGGATTTTCCTTTATCAAGCAATCACTGTCATTGTCCAGATCTTGAATTGAAGAGATGTTACTCAAGCCACTGATAGTAGATGATTCATTTGAATCCTGCTCAGACTCGTTGTTTTCAGTGGTACTAAGTATAGTGGGGTTTTTCATTATCACTGTCCAGCAGTTCACACACAACAATGAGTCTTTTTTTCACTCTTCCAGCACATTTTTCAACAAGTACATCAGTCACTTTTCTAAGATTGATTGTTATGCGTTTCTTGTGTTTTTGAATAGGGTCCTGGCAGTATTTCAAGTGCCGAACCATTGTATTTTGATCTGTAAAGATATAGGATTTACAATTAGGTAATATATATTTTTTAGAAAATATATAGCTATACACACTTAATATTTTAGGCCTTGATAGTCTCTGAGGCTCATTAAAACACCATACCCACCAGCCACCCACAGTGCTGGCTGGAACTGTACTAACCTGTAGACAAGGAATTTTGCAACTATCTGTGTTGATTCTGCACTTAGACAAGTAGCAACATGTTTCAACAGGTTTGTTTAGGCTACATGTGAGCTTAGTCTTTCCCTTTCACTATTATAACTATTATTGCCAGTGTAGATTAGCAGTGAAATACAATTTTTATTAAATTCTTGGAGCTTGAGGTCAAATTGATAGCTAAGATATAAAAATTCCTTGAAATGACAAGCAATTTATAAATATGGTGTTCACTTATAAGTTAGTTACATGAAAAGTACCAACATAAACAAACTTTTTATGATTGTTTCTATTAGTCAAGAACTCTGACTTTGTTTTTTATATCTATAAAAAATGTAATTTTAATTTCTATAGGTCAAATTATGAGCTTAAGTGTGAAAAAATAGGTAGAATTGACACACAACTTATGAATATGGTGTTCACTTATATGTTAGTTACATGAAAAATACTAACATAAACAAACTTTTTTTTGCTGATTCTAATAGCCAATGCCTATGCCTTCATTTTTTACATTTAAAAAAAAATTCTCATTTGATACCCCAGAGGTCAAATCATGACCTCAAATTTTGGTTACAGTGTAACTTTTTTATTTTTCAACCTAGAGTTCTAAAACTTGCATATTTGGATTCCTTGTCGTTTTCTGATTCTAAATATATATACTTTTATATAATTATGACAATTATTACCCAAGTTATGGCTCGCCAAATGTTAGTAACCTCGCGAGTGACCTCAAATTGCCCGAGGTCATATCTCTTGAACCGTTGGTCGGATTGACCTTATAATTTCAGAAATGGATTCAGGGCTCACAAACTCCCTATAAACCAAATTTCAGCAAAATATGAGAGATGAAGGTGTTAATTTCAATTTTTTTTGGTTGATCTGACAGAGAATGAATGACCCAGATCACCTGAACTAGGAACCTTGATATCTCAGATTTTGATGAAATTTGGTGGAGTGGTAGCCTCCACCAAGTTATGTAAAACTGCAATTTTTTTTTGTTCTGTGACCACTAGGTGGCAATGTACGGAGGGTCAAATTTTGATGAATGGAGCAAGTGCGCACCCTTTAAGAAGTCATATCTCAGCTTGTAGTTGGCCAATCAAGTTGATTTTGGTGTCATTTATTTCATCTGACCCAGAGCTTTTAAATGAGCCCAAACTTGATATGGTGCAAAATTAAAAAAAAAATGTATAATTTTTTTAGTTTATTTTTTTTTATTTTCACCCTGCGCGAGGGTGAAATTAAAAAAAAAAAAAAAATTATCCTAAATTTAACTTCTATCTATATACAAAACACATGCCGTATGCAATGAAATTCCTGTGTATGAAACAATAAATAGGTGAAATTTGCATTAAAAAACACCAATTTTTGCTTTTTTTAGCACTTTTTTTCAACATTCCGCACACTATGGTATAGTCTGCTTTCTATGTGTATTTTTTTATACAATTGACCATTTATTTCTTGTAGATATGGAGAAACAATGTAAGAAACAATATGTAAGAAACAATACTAATACTAATAATAATTGTATGACAGTTAATGAACCAAAACAACTGTACCTGTACAAGTTAATGATGGGTAGAAGTATTACCAGAACCATTTAAGTTTTCATCAATGATTCTAGAAGTTTCTTGTTAAAAACGTATTGTATTCTTGAACCACCAGTTAACTGTGGTTCAGGCAGAACTCCAATTATCTGCTCTCGTGGTTTGTAACATTGTTCGCGTTTGTCGTCTGAAAACCAGTAGGCAGGTCATATTCCAGAAGGGTGAAGAAAACGTATGAAGTAGTCCCTAAATTCATCGTCAAAAGATTCCACATAAGCAACCCATTTCTGCCCTCCTTGCACACAAACATAAGAATTAGCTGGTATTCTGGATGAGTTATCTCCACTTATTGATGAATCTGGAGCATTGATGACTTTTACCAGTGTTTTATTTTGATCTGAAGTGCTTTGTGAAACTTGATAAATGTTCAGTTCCTTGTTGTCAGTTGGTTGGAAGCAATGGTGTTTTTGAGTCCCAGGAATAGTTGTTGCTGCTTGAAATCGTGTTTTCAGTGATTCCTGTGTTTCCTTGACTTTCTTTGATTCAGTGAAAAAGGTTTTTATTGTAGGTATGGATTCTTGACAGTAGTTGAAGAAGTCAATAGGTGTTAAAATTTGACAGTCCAATGGTCTTTGTAAGCTGGCTCTAGCTGCTGATCTTTTTAATGTTCCTCCAATTCCATCACATGCATTTTTGCCATGCAAAGCGGCAAAAAAGTTCCATTCAGCCTGTAAACCAAAGTCTTCATAATGATATACAAGATTTATAAAGTTGAAACGATTTTTGTACTGTCCAGCACAGCCGTCTGAGAAATAAATAATTTTTTGAATGTGGTCATGGGTTTGTTTTAGATGTGGTATTAGTTCCTTCAGAAAAGTGTAGACTGTCGATGTTGTGTGCCTTGTGGAATCTGATACAAAACAAAAGCTTTCATGTCCAATCGTGGAGTCTGGTTTTCTGAAATAGAAAACAAATGGATGGAGGGTACATTGTGAGTTTTCCCAGTGATAACCTTGTGCTGCGTCTTGAACATAATATACTCGGGTAATTACACTGCAGTTAATAATTCTGACAAGTTTGTCTGCAAATTATAAAAAAGAAAAGTTAGTTAAATAGTATCAAATAATAACAACAAATCAAATGAGAATAGGTACATAGTTTTTACTCTTAAGCCAGCCATACACGTACATGGCTGCCTCATGCTTGTGCCATCAAACCAGGCATATGACGTCATCATACGTCACAGATCGTACAATTTCTCAGCAAATCACTGGCATGAAGGCAATTTACTGCCATCTGGTGACACAACATAACCTCGGATATCATTATTGCATTTGAGTATTTGGTTAACATGAATCAATTTAATGAAAATTTTATCGATGAATACAAGTCATGCCGGTGTCTTTGGGAAATGAAAAACATCGATTGTAGCAATAAAATAAAAAGAGAAAATATATTCATGCAGTGATTCAATTATTGCTCGACAGGTTTCGGGAATAATTTTTCCAAGGGATTGAGTAGAGATAAACGAAGATGATTTGATATCTTTATAGGATCTCCCCGTTGTCAAAAACCTCAAAGTTACTACCAATTTCTTGTGATCAGTGATGTATTTCCTCATTATTGTGTCATTTTTTGTAACTGGGATCCGATTTTTGATAAAATATTATAAACTTCCTCTGACATACGTAAATAGTTAAATAAATCGCGTTTATCTCCATTTAAATGTTGTAGAAGTGAAATGTGACTCATGGTACTTCCTTTTCTTAACCAATTTTTAATCCACATTGATTTTTTTCTTTTTTCTTTGACTTATCAGAGATTGCAACACTTAAACCAATTGCGATCATGTCATTTCTCGATATCTTAACCATGCTCACTCGTCGAATTACACATTGACACTGTGAGTTAAATAAAAATATTTACCACCAGATGTCAGGATTGCATAGGCTTGACATGAGGCATGTACGTGTATGAGCAACATGAAGCCATCAAACCAAATTCATTGCTGGCTTGATAGGTTGAGCATGAAGCAGGCATGTACGTGTATGGCCGGCTTTAAAAGCAGAAGTGGACTATTTTATCATCAATAAGACACTGGGAGTTAAACCAGGTTTTTTTTTTCAATTTTATCATCAAAAAATGCCAAAAAACACAAAAATGGTGTATTTTCAGCAAACATTTCACCTATTTAGTGTTTCATACACAGGAATTTTATTGCATATATGTTTTGTATATAGATAGAAGTTTAATTTAGGATAAGTTTTTTTTTAATTTCACTCGCGCGGGGTGAAAATAAAAAAAATAAACTAAAAAATTTTATGAAATTTTTTTTAAATTTTGTACCATATCAAGTTTGGGCTCATTTAAAAGCTCTGGGTCAGATGAAATAAATGACACCAAAATCAGCTTGATTGGTCAACTATAAGCTGAGATATGACTTCTTAAAGGGTGCGCGCTTGCTCCATTCGTCAAAATTTTGACTCCCCATACATTGCCACCTAGTGGTCACAGAACAAAAAAAAATTGCAGTTTTGCATAACTTGGTGGGGGGTACCACTCCACCAAATTTCATCAAAATCTGAGATATCAAGGTTCCTAGTTCAGGTGATCTGTCCTGGAATGCCCCAATAATAAGAAAAAAGAATTTGAAAAGATTTTTATAACTATTAAGTAGATACACAAATCTTAGATAAAAATTTTAGAAATATTATATAGACAATCTTAAATAGTATACATTTGATAGAATTTATTTTATCTTCTTTGAAAAGTTATTTAATTCTTGAAGCGGAAAAATGTATTGTATTCTTGTTCCTCCTCGTAAACTTGCTTCAATACTCCCAAATATATTTTCTGTTGGAACGTGACAAACATCATCTTGTGCAGGAAAAATGTATGAGGGACATACGCCTGAAGGATGGAGAAATTTTATCAGAAAATCATCATATTCACAGTCAAAGGACTGGACTAATCCGAGCCATAGTTTATTTTCATACATACAACCCACAAAAGAGCCTGTTTCAATTTCGAGTTGAGAGACAGTATTATGTTCTTGAACCGAAGCAGAAACTCTAATGAGCTCTCTTATTTCGACTGACTGTGCACTCTGAGAGAGTGGATAAACCTTCAACGAATTCTTGGAAATTGGGACAAAATGATGTAATTGTTGAGTACCTTTGATAGAAGTAATAGGTTCACTCAGACGTTTTTGCAAAGAAAGCTCCTACATCTACAACTTCGTAGAAGCCTTTATCTGTTTTTGTCCCGACTTCAATCCAGCTGTAAAACAAATTCATAAATTTAGGTTGCGTGAAATTATCAAATATTTTGTGTATATGTATTTAAGTGCTGATGCTAATATTTAAAAACAGAAAACTACGAATTTGGCATTAAGAAACAAATGTCCTGAATGGAGTCTCTATTGTTTTATTACCTGTTTTAATAGGGCTTTCATCAAATAAAGGTAAAATATTGTCGCTGAACAAATCTTTATTGAATTGCCTGTCTTGAACGACAAATTCTTCCAATGGTGGTGGATTCGTGGAATCGCTACTGCTTTGCTCCATAGATTCGTTAAGTATGTCTGGCGCAGGTTCCGGCTCTCTGGATGAACGTTGAACATGTTCTAATACAATTGGCTTCTTTTTAATTGTGACATAGCAATTGCTGCATAGTAATTGATTTTCTTCCAAAATTCCATAGCTTGCAGCTGCCATGGCAGAGTTTACTTTTTTGATGTTATAGAAAATTATTCTTGTGTTTTTTCATAGGATTGCAACAAAATTTTGTGTTTTGAGTCATTTTAAGGGTTAGGTAAATTTACGTATACTAGAAAATTAGGTATATACTGAAAATCTGGAAAGAAAGCAAAAAATTATTAAAATTTAGAGCATTTTTTTTTTTTTTTTTTTTCATAATCGTTGATAAGCTGACTTTTTATTACTTATTATGGTGTACATACATCAAATAAACATTTTTTATTCCTGGTCTTTTTTTCGAAAAATGATATCTTCACTGCCAAATCGCCAAAAAAAAAGACATTTTTTCCAAAAAATCATAATTTTATTTTTGTTACCCTAAAAAAATTATACATATTTAGAAACCAGTTAATTTTACATATTTTATCATTTAAGACTTACTACACTACCACAATTAGGAGCTGAGATATTTACATTTGAAAATTATTGGTTTTTTCATTTGACCAAAATTTGGTCAAGCCATAAAATTTGACCAACTTGACCAATTTTCAAAAAAATTCAGAAATTTGTAATTTGGACCTAAACCAACCCTCACACCAAGTTTCATGAATTTTGAAGAGGTGACCATGTACTTCATTTGTCTATTCCTCATAGAATTACCCATCTGGATAAAAAAGAATCTGTAGATATTGTGTACTTGGATTTTGCCAAAGCTTTTGATACAGTTCCTCATAAGCAGTTGCTTGTTAAAGTTAGAGCTCATGGAATAAAAGGGACAGTAGCAAATTGGATTGAAGAATGGCTTAGAGAACAGAGAGTCTGGTTAAATGGGACTAGGTCTACATGGAGCCATGTTCTGAGTGGAGTCCCACAGGGGTCAGTACTTGGACCTCTACTTTTTATTATTTATATTAATGACTTGGAAAGGGGTCTAAATAGTAAAACCTCAACATTTGCAGATGATACAAAATTGGGACAAAATGTAAGATCTTTAACAGGTGCAATGAAAATGCAAAAGGACATTGATAAAGTAGTTGCTTGGGCAGATAGATGGGAGATGAAATTTAATGTGGAAAAGTGTAAAGTTATGCATGTTGGTCATGACAATCCAGAATTTGAGTATAACATGGATGGAAGTTGGATAAATAAAGAAAAAAAGGGGAGAAAGATTTGGGTGTCATTATGAATCATGATCTTAAACCTACAATTTGTACATATTGAAATTAGAAATAAGGCTAATGCTAGATTGAACCTAATGCAGAAACATATAGAATATAGATCATCAGAAATTATAAGTAGGCTCTACACATCATACGTGAGTAGGGTGGGTCGTACTCAGGTGACAACATGAATCTGAAGGAAATCCTACCATCAGGGGTGTCTAAATTGTGTGTTTTTACATGGGGAATTCAAATATGAGCTTCTTTTTTGGATAGGATAACTCTAACCTACATCATTTTGTATTTCTAAATTGCCAATTTTACCTTTTTGAACCCCTTTATAATATATTAAAAGATATAAGGTAAATCATTTATATTGACAAGGCCAAATCAACTTTACATATATTTATTAATAGATGAACTGCATGTATATCACTGGATATAATTACAAAGATCATTCTCCTGACATCTTGAACTTTGCCAGGTTGCACAAATCCTGCTTTGACTCAGACTTGGACATCAGCTTCCTGCTTTTCTCCTGAGCCCTGATCCTTCCATCCCTCTTTTCCTGTGAGAAGTACTTAGCAGAAGCCTCAGTCACCATTTTAACAACCCTCTCAATGCTTTGTGTGTGGCAAGGCCAGTTGCGCACCTCCATGGGGGTGTTGATGAAGTTTTTCACCTCTGAGGTGCTTAGAGAGCAGGTGAGAGGTGGCTCTGACACACCTTCTGACCAGCTGATCAAGTCACCAATGCTGGAAGCATCACAATTGATGTCAGGTGTCCTTCTGCTCCTAACAGAGGAGTCCCCCAGCTGAGTATCCGGGTCCCCCTCTCCCCTGATGGCCAGGATTCTCTCCACCCCTTCAATCCTCTCCTTCTGATCCTCAGAGCAGAGTAGTGTTTGGAGGATGACTTCACTGTGGGCATACCAAGCAGATCTTCTCACAGTTGGCATCACAATATCCAGCACCTCCTTTCTCTGGGACTTGAGGCAGTCCAGCTGAAAGAGGATGTGCCTAGGCCCTTCGATCCAGGAGTGCTTGACCTTCACGTTGAACCAACATGGGTAATACACTCCAATGATGAATTCCACAATGAATTGCAGAATCTTCAGGTTCTTTCCTTTAAGTCTGTACTTTGACACCCAGAGCCTGAGAAGTCTGTTCGCTGTGGTGAGCCAGCGGCTGTGGTTTACTGGTCCTATCTCTAACAGAGCCAGCCCTGCAGGAAGTACTCCATCCCTGACTGCACAGACAATTTTATAGCCATAGTATTGATCAGTTGAGAGATCTTGAATGACCTTGTCAGGAAGCTTGATCAGTGGAGGGCCAACAGAGATTTGGGTGAAGTTTGGATTGATATCAAAGTCTGTAGCAGAATCAAGGAGCTTTCCTATTGGCCCGGATAATTTTTTGTCTGACAGAGTAGGGCCATCAAGGTCAACAATGAGATGGCGCAGGGGAAGTTCAACAGTGTGCAGGTTGCACACCAACCAGACCAGCTTTCTCCCCAGGTGCAGCTCCAGCTTCCGCATTACTCCAGCTTTCACACCAGTGTTGACATTTGTTGAGTCTCCTCCAATGGCCAACAAGGTCTTATCATAACCCCTCTCTTTCAGCCAGGCAAACAGGACCTTAGCAATCTTCTCCGCATGTGACTCCTCTTTAGTTCTGAAACGTTACATTCTAGCCTCTGAGAAAGGTGGCTCAGAAAATGGCCTTATGCGCGCCAGAAAACTGTCAAAATATTTCATATACCAAACTGTATGATAATTACAATTAAGTGGAATGACACACCTTTTTATTTGAGTATTTAAATATTATTATTATTATATGAATTATATTATATGTGTTTATATGAATTAGTTAGAACAATGCTCTTTGAGAGATAACGTGAGCAGCCATGATAGAAAATGTGAGAAGACATATTCTGGGGTAACTACAATAGTAAAATAATCAACAATTTAATAATAATCAACTGCAAAATGATGTAGGTTAGGGTTATCAGAATTAAATATTTTCTTCAGAATTGTGTTCTATACACCAAAATATGTCATTTGAACACCCCTCTCCATTGATTTAAAAAAAATGCATAGTATGACCCACCCTAATACGTGAGGCCTCTTCTTGAGTATGGCATTCACTTTAGTAGTCCTTATTTAGAGCAAGACAAAGACAGACTAGAAAAAGTACAAAAGAGAGCCACAAGGATGATACCATGCCTTAGACACTAGTTACAAAGAGAGATTGGAGCATCTAAACATGTTTTCCATAAAGTGAAGAAGGTTACGAGGTGATATGATAGAAGTATATAAAATAATAAGAGAGTTAGATAATATAGACTTCCACTCTCTTTTTATAAAGGATCACAATGATAGGACAAGAGGTCATAGCCTTAAGCCGTTTCAGCAAAGATGTAAATCACAGTTAGTACAACATAATTTTTCAAATAGAATAGTAAAATTCTGGAATAGCTTAGATGAAGAAGTGAGTTCCCATACTTTGGAGACTTTTAAGGATAAACTAGATAAATTAATGACTGAAAGAGGTATTTGGTAATGACGTTTTACTGGTAATGGCGTGGAGAAGAGGTTTGTGAACCCTTTATATATATATATATATATATATATATATATATATATATATATATATATATATATATATATACAGGGCTATTCAAAATGATTCACCTGATTTCAAATGAGAATATTTTTTAATGTTACAAATACAGTGATTTGTGATACATCAACCAAAAGAAAAACTGTCCAAATTTTGTCTCTCACCTCATAAATGCTCTATGTGACTTCCCCTAGCTACACGAGCAACATCGACACGATAGTCGAATTCCTCCCATACTCGCTCCAGCATGTCCGTTTGTCACTGACTCTATGGCAGTAACAATGTGAGTTCGGAGCTCATCCAAAGATGTGGGCAACAGTGGCATGTACACAGTATCCTTAACGTATCCCCAAAGGAAGAAGTCGCACGGTGTAAGATCCGGCACTGTGACTACCGATTTACAGCTCGAAAACTGCAATACACAAAACGCCTTCTGCTGTGCGGATGCCATTTTCACACTGACTGTTTGTTGCTAGGCTAGGCCATGGCGTGACTTTGGAGCCCTCTCACGGTGATCTTGTAAAACTCAGAGATTTCCTCTTTCATGTGGTGTATGCCCAGTTGATGCACGGTTGATAGGTATGGAAGTATTCTCAGTTGAAATAGGATGAATCATTTTGAATAGCCCTGTATATATATATATGTTTTTTTATTTGGGTAAATCTCATCACCCACACAGAGTCATGGGATGTAGGGAGGCAGCATCTTGGGTTAGGGGATACTTTCTGTCTGTATGCCCCCCATTTAAAGAGATTTCTCTGAGTGGTGCCCCCCATAGCACTGTGATATATGAAAGACTCATTATGTTCATTTGCCTCATAAACACTTTAAATGGGAGACCCTGAATAGGTGTACATTCAAATACTCTATACAGTCTTTACAGTCCCACCTACTCCTTTTATCTTAATTGTAGAGCTTGTATTATATTATTCAGGTTGTAGCTATCTAGATATATGGCTATATAGCTGTGTGGCTGTATAGATAACCTTGTGATGTCTACAATTAGTAGGCCTACAGTACTTAGTGGTATTGATGAATGATCCACAAGATCCAAAGTTTTTAAGTTAATGTACAGCTAGTAGATGTGTGACAATCTGCAATTAGCAGAGATCAAGTGGATCTTAATTTTGCATGTAACTGTATTTATGGTTTGTTTATATTAACAGTAGAGACACCCAGATGGGCTGAAGGGCCCCTATTGTGCCCACTATAAAATTTTTATCATGTTACCATTCTAAAATGATGAGTGAAATAACTCCAGATCCTATAGAAAATGGAAAAAAATTATGCAAATACCATATCTAATATCAATTTGAGAGAATAACCAGATTCTAAATAAAGAAGTGAGGTGACTTCAGAATATTAATGAACTTGCTCCCATTTTGGTTAATATTGGATTTTACTCCTAGTCACAAGTAGTTGAACAAATACTGTACCGTATATTGAATTGCCATTAAAACTGACTGAAAAAAATTATATTGTGCAAGTTTGTTCAAATATACTTTTTTAATAAAATATATTTCCTGTTTTGGCTATAATGTACTTTTTTTTCCTAAAATATTTTTCTTGATTTGGCTATTTTTTCGCTACTCTGGCGACTTAATTAGTTTATTGTTTTCTGTTATGGCTATTTTTTCGTGACTAAATTTTGTTAGTTTGGTGAGTTTTGTGCTAGCAGTATGATGTGTCAGTCCTGTGAACTTGATTTTGAAGACTCAGGTTAGGTTAGGCTTAGTTTTTTGTTTTTACTCCCAGTGTGGTTTTGTAATGAGAGCAAACTTTTCTGGTTAATTTTGAGGTGTTTTGCACATTTCCTGTGGTAATGTGTTATTTACAAGATCTCATAGCATGAACATATCCTACCATATATGTTTGTTATAATATCTCAAAAACTACACATTTGCACAGGAAACCAATGGCAGATTCATGCAAAACACCTCAAAATTAACCAGAAAAGTTTACTCTCATTATAAAACTAGACTGGGAGTAAAATCCAATATTTACCCCTATTTCCTATAGAAAACTGGAACTGGAAGTGACATAAATTCCCAATGCAATAATACACTGAATCTAAAAAGTGACTGATAGATATGAGGAGGTAGGAAATTATAGGCCTGTTAGCTGAACATCATTGGGTAATTTGTTTTACCCCTGCGGGTTGATTTTGATATGAAAACAGGTTTTTCTGGTGTATTTTGGTGTTTTATTCAAATCTGACCTTCATTTCTTGTGCAAAGAAGGGAATTTTGAACCAAAATACACCAGAAAAACCTATTCTCATAATATACAGTAACCAACCTAACCACAATCTAACGTAACCTAACCTATGTCCAGACCAAAAATATATCTACACACACACACACACACACACACACACACACACACACACACACACTACTGCATTGATACAGTACTTAATGTAATGATCTAGCCAAGTACCTTTGAATCCTGAGATTTCAACAGCATGTCTCTTTCCTACTATAAATTAAAAGGTTTCTACACTTGGGAATTGGGCAAAATACTGTGTGCCCTGAAAATACTAATTGTTTCATCATCATTAGTACTTCTACTTAGTATGCACCTGGTGAATTATGTCAAAATATGATAACTCAACCAGAGCACATACTGGGTTCTATTTTGAATTTGTCACTGGTTGGTGTGGAAGAAATTTGAAATCAACGCATGTGTGAAATAGTTCCTATCATCTGTGCATGAGGGAACTGGTTAGAGGATGTTAGACAAGGAAAAAGATCTTGGCATTATAGTCAGTAGTGATTTAAAATTTTCTTAGTAGTACTAAGAGGCCTGAAATAAAGCAGATGTTTAGGTATTATTAAGAGGAATGTTAGTCACAAGAGTAAGGAAGTCCTCTGTAAATTATATAGCTAATTCTTATGTTGGGCCTCACTTAGAGTACTACATTCAAGCTTGGTTCCCTCAACTTAGAAATGATGTTGATATGCTTGAAGGTGTGCAACTGAATGTAGGGCAACTGAACTTATCCCAAACCTAAGAAGATTGGAATACACAGTAAGATTAAATGAACTAGGTATGTTTGGTTTTGAGATGCATTGATTGATGGGAGATATGATACAGATGTTAAAAATGTTTTCAGGTTTGGACAGTTTAGATGTATATAACTTTTTCTCATTAGAGGCTGATGAAATAACTTGAGGGCATAATAAGAAAATTAGAAAACAGATGTGTAGAATTGATTTATGAAAATTCTTTTTCAGTCATAGAGATGTAGATTTGTGGAATGACTTGCCATATGATGTAGTAAATGGTAGTTTATTAGTTAATTTTAAGAAAAATTTGGACACTTTTGAATGAGAGAGAGAGTTTATAAATTATAAATGCTAAGAGTTATATTCTTAGCATAAGTTATGTTGGCTACTTTGGAGTAGTAAATAGTTGTATACATGTTAATTAGCTGACTTGAGATTAACATTTTGCAAGGTTTTATTATTATTATTAAAATATAGCTCATTACTTGGATAACCTCAATAGGCACCAGTGGTCCAGTGGCTTTGTTTTCCACATGAAATATAATGTAATGCATTCAATGAAAGGGTGGCAGAGAATGCTGAACTTGACTTAGCTATACACTGTATTGATTGAGCTTTCTTCTGACAAGACCCTACAGTTGTCATTCCTGTCATAAGACTTGTGTACATTTTGGATATCATGGGAAAGTGAATAGCCTATCCAGAATTGGTGTCTAAAGCATTGAAAGTTTTAATTCCATTTGCAACCTCATACTTATGTGCGTTTGGATTCTTATCAATGGTTGCAATTAAAATAACAGAAAATAACTTCATCAGCTACATTATATTTTATTTGGAAAACATGAAGCCAGTGGGGCCTATTAAGGTTATCCAAGTAATGAGCTAGTTAAAGTTTGGTAATTCCAGGACAAATCATGCCAAAAAAAAAGAAATTTGTAACCACTCCAACTTGGATTTTTCTCAAATTTGGTATATAAGGTTGTTTTTTGTGCAATAACATGAAATCTCAAGTTTTAGCGCAATCAGAGTAATGGTTCAAAAATTATGGGCCCCCAATTTTGGGGGTTGGGGCTGGCCCCTTAATGTTTAAAAGTCCATAACTCAGTCCCTAATTGAGCTAGGGAAAAAATTTAAAAACCATTTGAAAGCTCAAATCCTAAAGAATAATTGACTAGGGTAAGTAATAAAATGCATTTAATCAAATAGTTAAAAAGTTATATCAGTGAATATTTTTTTTGAGGGGGCCCACCCCTATGATACAGATATTAAAGATTTTGTTTTGTACCTCAATTACTCTTCTATATGACTTAGTGAATGACATTTTGTATTTTTACCTTTAAGTTGTGTACTTTTTGCATTTTATTATAAGGTACTTACACACACATTTATTAAAATAAGACTAAGAGATAATTTGTACTGCCTGTTTGTAAGGTCGAGTGGTATCATGTTTGTGTAGTCATGCTACAACTTGTCACAGCAAAATGAGATTGTCTGAGGGCTTCTTCCATTAGCATGAGCCTTGGTTATTAAGGGTTCAGTTTGCCTTTTGTGACCACATGATAAACACTGCTCATATATGGTATCTGCTTGCCATATTATTTTAGTGCCTTGCCTATATTGGCTGTGCTTGTGTTTGCCTATTATCATTAAAAAATGATTAACATTTAATATTCTCAATACTTAAACATGTCTTACCATTTAAATTATCATAAACAGTGTTGTGACCCCTTTAAGAGACGCAAGAAAAGAATCTTAAAGGGTATAAGAAATTTACCATTAAATGTAACAGCAAAAAATCCTGCACTCCTTAATTGGAAAGTTTGTACAAACTGTTCTGTAAGATTAAATGAACTTGAAGAAACCTGATAAATTATTTAATGATGGTTTTGAAACGGAGTCATCTACAAGTACCTCTTCATTTCAAAGCAGTCCAGGAAGTACACATCTGCAAACTGACAATCCTGGTGAGATCAGTGATATTGAAATCTGTAGAGAATAAACCAAGAACATTCTTGAAGAAATGGAGATTTTGCCAATAAAATTCGATAGCTAAGTAGTGTATGAATTATAATTTGGGGACTTATTTTTGAAAAGTATAGTTATCAGAAAATGCATAATATGATTTTTAAAAATCATCTAAACTCTTTTATCTTTGTGTATACATTGTTTCATAGGTTATCAAAATAATGCAGTTTTATCAAACTTGTAAACATAACATTCTTTAACAATTTAAGGAATTGCAGAAAAATAGTTATGTACAATAAATGAATTCTGATTAGTTATTAAATATGAAAATTTGTTGCTGTAACTTGCAGTAATTCTAAATTTTGGATGATGCCTAATTTCAGATGGTATGAACACTGACAGAATATCTAAAAAAGCATCAGACAAATACGGCAAGTGTGTATCTATGATGATAAAACCCACTCTAATAGACAGAGTTTATTTCCACGACAGTTTCAATGCCTGCTGGCATCCTCTTCGGGTGGATACAGAAAAACGAATGAACCAAAAACAAGAGGGGAAAACAGTCTAGGGACCATCAAGAAATTCGCACCTAGGAGGGAAAAAAAGAAGTTTTTTGCATTTAAGTGTGTATCTACTTTGAAAAAGAATTTTGAGCAGTCTTTCTCAGCATCTGTGGATGATGGAGCATCTACATTCAAGATATTATGCATGGAAAAAGAATTGGAAAGGTAAGGATTGCTCAAATTCAACTAAATTAGCAACTCATGGTCACAATTAAAGATTCTTGACATATAGGTATAATTTTAGATGTTTTAAATTTCAATAGCCTAACTTTTCTTCAATATCATTCTTATGTACAGAACACAATCACACCATTTTAACAGTCTAAAGAATATCCATGGAAGGTAGATATTCTTATATTTTTTCTACTTAGGTCTTGATCTTAGAGTACATTAAATTAATAATTTCAATTTAAGAAAATTTTGATATCACCTACCTTTTATTTATCTAATAGGTACAAAACTATGATGAGGGAGCTCGCTGAAGCATTCAACCCTACAACTTCCTTTCGGGTCATTCCATGTCAAATCAGACACCAAAAATGTCAACTGTCTCCGATTTTGTTTATACTTAATACACTTAAGGACCCTTATGAGAAATGTAGATACCCAAAATTTCACACCTCTGTGACCTCAGGGTGCCGCGATATGAGGTCACGAAAGTTGACCTTTTGACCAGATTTTTTTGAAATTTAATATATCTAATTTGTCATATCTCGGCTTCTACTGGACCAATTTACTTCATTTTTCAGTCATTTTTAATGCTTGAAACGAGTAGAATCTCTTGCAGGGTGGCTGCTGACCTGGAAAACCTAGAAAAGTCGTGGAAATTTTTTTGGTCAGGGAAAACCTGGAATACCTGGAAAAGTCAGGGATTTTTTGTGTTCCAGTCTAGGCATTATTTTAAAACAATATGGTGAAATATGATTTGGGATTGCACTAAGTGCACTTAATTTGGTTTTATGTTATGAAATGGCTGTCACTGAGCTTTCATTTTATTTTTTCACATTTGAATTAACCGAAAAAAATAGTTCATGACCATCAGTCAATCTGTGACTAGGTCATTTGGATGGTCGGTGGTTGGCAATGGAAAAGTCAGGGAAATTTAAAATACATTTTCAGCAGCCACCCTGTCTTGTCTATCTTGAAATATATCTCATAAATGATTCATAAAGTTATAGAAGTTGGAAATATTTGAACTTGAATAAAAAAAAAATAGTCTCTGATTTTTTAAAAATTTTGTCCCAAGGTAAAAATTTCATTATTCTCTGGCAAATACTTGAGACAATATAGCACTTTCAGTGTGACAAATTTAAAAAAAAAAAAATGAAAGAAAATGAAAAGTCATTGCTATTCCTATGAAAAATGATGTGGAGTAACACTTTTTTTGAAAGTATATACAGCATTATGACAAATAAAATAACTAATTTGGAGCTTTAAATTTGGCACCTATAGGTGTACGGTACCTATTTTTGTCTATGTAGGGGAGATTTTTTCTAAAATTTTCCAAACATATACAAAAACTAATTAAATTGTTTTGAGTGTGGTACTTTCTGTAATTTTAGCATTTATTCTAGAAGAATAACATGTTTGAATTTATTTGAATTGAATTTAATATTATTTTCATCAGTCCAGTTGAAAAGAGACATCTTGCCGCCTTGTAAAATTTTGTGATCTCCTTTAGTTGTTGTTAATCTGTAAAAATAATTAAAGTTTGTTACATAAAGAAAAATTATTGACTAAATCTGAAATTAAATAGAGAAATTATGAAAGTGAATTGCTAGTGATTACAGTACCGTACATTAAATTATTGGTATATAGCATGGGTTAAATGGTTGTTAATTTGAAAATTCTAAATTTAAATAGGTATTTTAGGTTATCTTTCTTTGAAGTAATTCTTTGAGATTTAGAGACTTTTGGTAAGTCTTCTTTTACTAAATTGTACACACCCCCGTTTCTCATCATTACATCGACTTTTCTGATGATGCTTGAAAATCTTATTGTCAAAATATCTGGATGTTGGGGATAGAAAAATGAAGGATTGGGACCATGAGGGTGTAAGAATGACACCACCTCTCTGGATTCTGTTGATTTTTCCAAAACATATGATAACCACCAGTGGTCATCATAATCTATAGCAACAAAACCATTTACAGTATATCATTTTCTGCTATCATTTCCTCTTCCTTGGTTACTTTTACGATTGTTGTCTCATTAGATACCGAATATCTTTTAACAGTAATTGATGAAAGTGAAACAGGTTTCACATGGTGCAATTTTAGAGTTCTGGAAATGGTTTTGGCTTTTGAATTTCGGTCTTTTAAAAATTCTTCTTCTCTGATGGTCTTCAATTGCTAAAAATTGAAAATTTATGTTTTTAATATTACAGTTAGCAAATTCAAACAAATTTTGGGGTGTTATTATTTGGTTATCATATGGTCTTTGGTTGCTTTTGCAGCTAATCTTTTAATAGTGTCCTCCAATCCATCGCATGGTCCTTTTCCATGACTTGTAGTGAAAAAATTCCAATCTGCTTCCAAATTAAAATCCTTTTTATGGTAACAGAGGTTAAGGAAATTTTTATAATTTTTGTATTGGGCAGCACATCCATCCGAAAAATATAAAATTTTTTTTATGAATGGAATTTTTTCTTCTGTAAATTTACACAGGTGGCATTGAAAAAGATGAACCATGACAACATTGTGGTCATTACATTCTGAAATAATTACAAAATTTAAGTTCTTTAGATTTCCTTGGGCCCTAAAATATAGAATGAATGGATGAATAGTAGTCATTTGGTTGTTCCAATGGAATGACTGAACTTCATCTTGGAGAATAGCTGAATAATTTTCTGAGAAGTCGCATACAGCCAAAACTTCATCATTTTCCAATGATGTTTTCTTATCCTGATAGTAGTTTGATTGCATATTTGTTAGGAAATCATGGATCTGAAAGTATGTATATAAATTAGAATTTAGAAGGGCTTGTAGATATTATTTTTTTGTTAAAAACTAATTAAAATTCAGCCTTTTATTTCATTAGATTTTTCAAATGATATTCTAGTACAAGGTTATTTTGTCAACATCAAGATATATTATTTTTATATGATTTTATAATAATTATAGGGCCTCATGATATGTTCAATAAGTGTTAAATTATTATTATTACCTGATACTGCTTAGATTTTTCACAAAATTCTTCTATGTAATCATCTGTAGACAACTGCATCAATTCTAAATTTGACCTATCGGTGTTGGTCCATTTTTTGAATTGAATGTTGTCAACATAATTTTCAGCGAATAACTTTTGGAGCTGAGTGGTTAAATAGGTGGTATCACCACAGAGATTATATTCCATTAGGCAACATATTTGCGAGGGAGGATTGCACATTAGGGAAGGTAACAATTGGTGGATGTGACTGATTTTAGGCTCTGTAATTTTGTCAATTTTTGCCCCAATGAACATAAGTTTTAGGTTTTGGTGGATAACACAAATGCATTCTGAGTGCGTACCAGATCCGCCCGCAATTACATATTGTTTAGGCCTTAATGAGGCAAATTTACTAAGTCCAATTTTCATCCTTGGGTATTTATTGTTAAAGGCCTCATATGCCTCTTTTAAGTTACAGAGAAGGAGGTGCTTCTGTTCATGTTCCCTTTGACCTTGTTTGTTAATAACACACAAAATCTTTTTTACCTGGCATTAATCTACTTATGTTTTCATTTAAATAAATTTTTTTAACTGAATCTTCTATTCCCATTTCCAGAACTTTCCTAGATTTTGGATTTGGTTCTGACAAAATTCCAGAACTTTCTACCATTTTCTTAGCAATGCATGCAGTGTGCTTGGTAGTATTGAATTCTTGGCATATGCCAATTTAATTATAAGGTATACTTTTGCAATGATATATATTATAAAAATAAATAAATAATAATATAGGCCATATGGTACCAGTATAGAATGTCCTTTTCAGCCTATTTACAGAAAAAACTGGCCTCTTTCTTGCACTGAAAGTCTTGTATCTTGAGATCCATTAAACTTGCGAGAACACTGGCTGGGAGCTGACTACCCATTGTCCAACCTTTCCAGGACTCTCCCATCCATGCCTCGGATTTTGAATCTCCCACTTAACTATCCTTTAGACCCGCGATGACATATTTTCCCCCCGAGACCATCCATATATACAGAGCTGGGCAATAAATACATTGAATGTATTTAAATACTAAATACTAAATACATGGGAGAAATGTATTTAAATACTAAATACTAAATACATTTTACGAATGTATTTAGATACTAAATACAAAATACATCAATTGTATTTAAATACTTTTGTAAATACATTTTAAATACATACAAATTTTAACATATGCATTCACTAATTCATGAGTAACAACAATATAAAATGCTTGATAAAGGATAAAGAAATAGTACAATCTAATTTCCGATTATATATTTCCCTTTTTAGAACAAAACAAAAACAAAAGAACTTAGAACTTACGATGTTCAACCAGTGACATATTATACTCATTATATCATTGCAAAATGAGTAACAATTAATGAGTAGATGAGACATAAACGTAAACATAAAACGTAAACATAAACATAAGGCACCTTACGAATTCTCTTTTATTTCACGGTTGCTGCGGATCAAAACCAATCTTTCAAAAGTTTTGTCTGAAAGAGAGTTTTTTTGGGGATCCAAAGTGATTCCCGCGAATGAGAATATTCGCTCTACCGGTGCCGAAGATGGTAATGTCGTGTTATAGCGGAGGAACAGTCTTTTTGTGAGAGGATGTTTTCCCAAACTGTTGAAACATGAACCATGCTGTACTACACTGTCGACGCGTCGTACTGTGCTAGTACAGAACGTGTATTAAACCAGTAAAAGTATTTACATTTTTATATTTTGAGTATTTAAATACATTGTATTTAAATACTCATTAAAGTATTTAAATACTATATTTAAATACATGAAAAACAATGTATTTATAAATACAGTTCTAAATACACAAATGTATTTAAATACGTATTTAAATACAAATGTATTTAAATACTGCCCAGCTCTGCATATATATATATATATATATATATACATACACCCATATACATATATACCAATATATACATAAATACTTATATACACATATTTATATCTATTATATACCCCATACACATGCATACATCCAGAATTCCAGATACATACGCATGCATACTCACATATATACCTACACAAACTCATACACCTCTATTTCGCCCTTTCATTACCTCCGAGATCATTTAGCACATACAGTACTATCCATACAGCCAAAAGAAACTGATTAAGTACAGACAGAGCAGCAAAGCTAGTATTTATATCCCAAAATGCAAAATTCCAAGAAAGTGAAGTAAAACATGGTGCTACATTGGCTTTGTCAACATCCAAATCTGCAATAAGTACCAGTACCTGTGATATTGAAACTATATGCTCTAATCAATCTAGTGATAATGATTCTTCAATGGAAATAGAATCAGATAATGAAAGTTAAACAGCATTAGGTTAACACAAAGGTTAAAGAAAGAGATGAATATTTATATTTTTTTTATTTTTCTATTTGGAATAGCTATATCTATATATATACACACTGGTATTCTTGCCAATCACAATTATATATATTGTTTTATACCAGTATTATGTATTTTTTATTATGTATATTATACCAGTACCTGTGATATTGAAACTAGCATATATGCTCTACCCAATCTAGTGATGATTCTTCCATGGAAATGAAGGTTAAACAACATTAGGTTAACAAAAAGGTTCAAAAAAAGGTGGATATTTTTTTTTCTATCTGGAATATATATACTGGTACTCTTGCCAATCACAATTATGTATATTGTTTGAAACAAGGAAGAATGTTTTATGTTCTAGTTAAAAAATATATATACATATAAAAAATGAGGGTTTGTTTTTCCTTTCTATTATATACTTTTTGTGTGATTCAGTTTTTCTAAAAGATGCCTATATATACTAGGTATAACCGTATAAGCATGGTAGTATAGTAAATTATAGTTAATACTAATATACTTATTAGATTAAAGGAAGAAAAATATGGAATAAGTTTAAAACAATAAAAACAAAAAAAACAGACTATCTTTGTTTTAAACCAAAAAAAACAACAAAAAAAATGACACAATAAAAAATGACTCGCATCACTAAGCCTGACCCTGATGACACAAGTTCAAGTGGTCTTTCGGATATGACAGAGCCAGAGGGATGAGATGAGTCACTGTCTGAATTTTCAGTATTTTCTTTTAATATTTTATCAACAAGAATTCTGCACGGATTACATAGTCTATGATTTGCAGTTAATTGAAGATCAGGCTGCTTAACGATTATTTCAGGTGGAACTACTATTAGTCGCTTACTTCGCCATTTCCCTTGATGCTCATTGAAAGGATCAGCACATTTTCTTTTTAAAGTAAATGAATCCATTTCAAAATTTCCTAATTGAAATAGAATAGGTACCTGGCTAGGAATTTCTGAATATATTACATATAGATGATTTATTTTATAATTTCCTAAAAGATCTGAAAAAAAGAAAAAAGTATATGTACACATAAAACAGTTATTTGTACTAGGAGTTAATATTTGCATACAAATAACAGATACAGAAATAGGTATACCTAATAGGACATGTCAAATTTACAGCTCTCAATTAGTTTTTATTTGTCATAGTGCTATACTTTCAAAAATAAAAGTTACTCCACATCATTCCATAGGAATAGCAATGATTTTTCATTTTCTATCATTTTTTAATATTTTTTTTACAAAATTTGTCACACTGAAAGTGCTATATTTTCTAATTTGCCAGAGAATAATGAAATTTTTACACAATATTGTGCTTGGATAGAGGTATCTTGGGACAAAAAAAAAAAAATATCAAGAGATTTTTTTTTTACTCAAGTTCAAATATTTCCAACTTCTAAAACTTTTTTGTGAATCATTTATGTGATATATTTCAAGATAGACAAAATATTCTATTCCTTTCAAGTTTTAAAATGACGCCAAAATGAAGTAAATCGGTCCAGTAGAAGCTGAGATATGACAATTTAGATATTAAATTTTGAAAAAATCTGGTCAAAAGGTCAACTTTCGTGACCTCATATCTTGCCACACAGGTCACAGAGGTCTGAAATTTTGGGTATCTACATTTCTCATAAGGGTCCTTAAGTGTACTAAGTATAAACAAAATTGGAGATGGTTGACATTTTTTTTTGCCCTTATGTGTCTGATTTGACATGGAATGACCCTATCAAAGAAGGTTGCAGATTCTTACTCTATTCCCATACATGATCTCAAAAACTCAAGAGTTCTTTGGGGCTAGTAGATATCTTGTTGATAAAGCCAGGAGCATGAAGCAACATTATGGAATATTGCCAAATGTTCCTAAATACAGTAAAGGGAAAAAGATAGTGATGAAACTATTTCTAATGTGACAGCTTTTTATGAGGACCCAGAATTTAGTTGGGTGTATCAAGGAAAAAAGGACTGTGTTAGTGTCAGAGACAAAGATGGAAACAAAATTTACAAACAAAAGCATCTCTCACTCAGTAATTTGAAAGAACTGTATCTTAGGTACCTATAAAGAAACTGACTCAAGTACAGCAGTCTGACTCATCATGAATTACCTTAATTATCCCCCCTATTTACCCCTAAAGAGGCATAAATACTCTCTAACCTTTTAAGTTTGATTAGTGAGAGTCTAATACAATGTTCAAAATAAACATTAAAAACAATAAAACTTTCTTTCACTTACTGTTGCTAGAATTATTTTGAGCGTGAAACACAAAAAATTTTATTGTTTACCTTTTCATACAATACAGTATTAAAAAAACACTTCACTCAGTAAAAGAAGCAAAATAATAATGACACTTGACATAGGAAATAGAACACTTCTCTCAGTAAAATAAATATAAGAATAATAGCACTTGACAGAGGATGAGTCAGATTCATCCTGAATTCTGACTCATCGAGTATTTACTACATAAGTTTTTCAACATTTGCAGCTCTTAAACCCAAATGGTGTGTTATTGCTAGAGGTACAGGTACACACTCAGTTTGTATTTGTACCTATCTATCACCAGAACCCCAAATTAATGGTTTCAACAATTCGTGACAAGGACTTTACTTATTATTCATTGATTCAAAAAAGTGTGTGCGATGTGGACAACATTAAATGTGTGTTACACCAGTGTAGAGAATGTTCTGGTGTTGCTGGTGTAGATAACTATTTGAACACATTAAATGTACTGACTTCCAGGGATTCAATTGAATATGACCACTGGACCAGCACTGACAGGGCAACTTTGTCAAATATAACTGTTACAGTGGAGGAATTCATTGAAAAACTTTCAGAATCAATTTATTCTCTTACTCGTCATCATTATATAGCCAAGAGTCAAAGCCTCTACATCAGTGGTGCACAAACGTTTTTGATGTGAGGGCCAAACCAACCATCTGTTTTATATGTAGGGGCCAGATATATAGATATTCTATTTTTTATAAATATGCATTTTTATAACCAGGGGTAATATTTCAGATTTTTCTTTGGGTAGCTACCCTTTTCATGTGAAAAATGTGAATTGAAAAGACCCGTGGAGGCCACATTTGGCCCGCGGGCCAGGGTTTGTGCATCACTGCTCTACATGAAGACCCTTAAGCAAAATCTCGGTGAAGATGAAGTTTCAGTACTGGGAGACTTTTCTGAGAACTTCTTTCATCACTCAAGATGCACCACAGAGCTTCCATTGGACAAATGAACAAGTTACATTACACCCAGTGGTTGTATATAAAATGGAAGATGGTAAATTGGGTTGTACCGTATATAAAATAGGAGATGGTAAATTGAGCCACACTAGCTATTGTATCATTAGTGATAGTTTAGATCATAACACTGCGGCAGTGTATACATTTCAACAATTTTTAGTTCAAGACATTAAAGTGAGATTCCCTAATGTGAAAACAATGAAATATTTTTCTGATAGTTGTGCTGGACAATGCAAAAACTGTTTTAATTTTAGCAATTTATGCCATCATGAAACAGATTTTGGTATAAAGGCAGAGTGGAACTTTTTTGCCACTAGTCATGGCAAAAATACCTGTGATGGTATTGGAGGAAGTGTGAAGAGAGCAGCAGCTGAAGCTAGTTTGCAAAGAAAACAACAGGATACATCTTGTTTCCACAAAGTTTCTATGATGTTTGTACACAAAATTCTGAGTCCAAGTTTAAATTTATTACAAAAGAACAAATAAATCATAATAAAACAGAACTCAGTAGTAAGTTTGAAAAAAGTAGTGACAGTGAAGGGCACACAAGGTTTTCACAGAATTGTGCCAATGTCTCAGAGTCACATTAAAGCTTCTTTAGTTTCAGACTCCAATGACTACAATGTTGTTAGGGTTATGACCTCTAAACAAGGTGACTCAGACACGAGTCCAGATTTATCAAATGAGCAAAAATTTCCTGTGGGGAAGTATGTTGCATGTATTTATGATGGTAGAAAATATCTAGGAATCATTTTAGATTATTCAAAAGAATTCCAAGATTATAAAATCAAGTTTCTAACTCCTATTTCCAACAAAAACAATAGATACTATTTCCCAACTAATAAGGATGTTTGTTGGGTAGAAGCCAAAAACATCTTTCATGAAATGTCAACTCCTAATATTCAATCTGGCACCAGAGTTGTGTATATCTTTGAAATACATGATACTGAGAATTAGGCTAGGTACCAAAAATGTTTCAGATTTAATGTATTGTTTAGCAATTATTTTTATTCAAGTAATGTCTTAATTTGTTCAATAAGACAGAACTAGCAGTATTTTTTTTGCCTTTGAAGATCGATAAAGTTGAGAGAGAGATTATTATTATTAATAACACTGGTATGCATATGAAATTTTTTTGTCTGCTGTGAGGGTTTTTTCAACTCATATTATATAATTCAACCATGCTGAATTCGAAAATGACATTGGTTTTCCTCAATCAGGTCAGGTTTTTTCTCTATTGGCCATTTATTATAAGTCCAATTTTATCCCCAAATTTATTGATTTTTTTAGCTTAAACACTGTAGATATGAGTAATATTATAAGAACACTCGTGAAAAATGAAAATATTGTGTGAATAAATACTTTTATTGATACAATGAATATGGAAAAAAGTTTATTGAGGAAGGAATGAAGTTTTTTTGGCTTTCCATCTATGTTTTTCTTCAGGCACGTCTCGCTTCAAACACCAGCAATAGTCCGCCAGCATATTGATATCCCAGTTTCCCTGGTACCTCTCTTCCATTATTTTGATATCTTGGTGAAATCGTTCACCCTATTCCTCACTATAATCCCCGCAATTTTCAGGAAAATAGTCCAAGTGGGACCACAAAAAGTGCATTTTTATGGACATGCGCGACCCATGAGCTTTGAAAGCTTCCATCAAGTTTTCGACAATGGACTCGTATTCTGGACTTCTACGCTTGCCAAGAAAATCAGTGACAACTGATTTGAATGCCTGCCAGGCATTCTTCTCAGTTGGAGTCATTGCGTTTTCAAACTGAGTATTCTTGATCAAAGTTCGAATTTGAGGACCATCAAAAACCCCAGCATTTAGTTTAGCATCGGATATATGAGGAAATTTACTCTAGAGATATCGGAATGCTGAACCCTCCTTATTCATTGATTTGATGAAATTTTTCATCAAGCCCAGCTTAATATGAAGTGGTGGGAGCAAAATTTTTGTTGGTGGTACAAGGGGCACTGAAATGACATTATGCGTCCCAGGTTAAAAATTCTCTCTGGATGCCCATTCACGCTGTGCATAGTGCTTCTCATCCGCTCGGCTATCCCATTTGCAGAGGAAACATGGGTATTTCATGTATCCCCCTTGCATTCCCAATACAAATGCCACAATCTGAAAAAAAATGAAAATATTTAAAGAATTTAGAGAATTTGTTCTATCAGATAAAAAAATCTATGCATTGGACTGTATCACTTCTGTGGGGAAGTTAAGTGTTCTTATACGCTCTCAAATAACCTTTGGAAAAACAACATAGTCAATAGCAATAGTTTACTTATGATATTAGTATTACCTTCAAATCTCCACAGATCCTCCAGTTATGTTGGTCGTATATGAGAGCATCCAGTAAAATTTTCATGTTATCGTAGCTCTCAGTAAGTTGTACGGAATGTGCTACAGGGACTGATGCAACCCTATTCCCAATGTTGAGAAGTACTGCTTTCAAACTTTGTTTAGACGAGTCTATAAATAGCCTCCATTCTGATGCGTTATATGGCAGGCCCAAGGATTCAATTAGCCCCTCAACATTGCAGCAGTACACTAAGGAAGAGGTATTTTCATGCACTGCAAAAAACTTGCTGAATTCTTCCTCTCGTTTCCTATACCAGGAGAATGTTGTCCTCTCGAAGTCGTGAGCCCAAGATCTCGGCAGCTAATTTGGAAAGTCCTAAATCCCTGGTAAGATCATTAAGTTTGGCCGGGTTGAGAGGCCTCAGCTCATTTGAAGCTGTATTTTGAGGTATATACGACTGGGACTGGTCATTGGCATTGGTCATTGATTCATCATCAGAATCATCGAAGTCCAGGGTTTGAGGTGGGTCGGGTATTGGAATTCCAGGACCATGGGGTACAGGTCTCATAGCAGAAGGAATGTCAGGGTATACAACAATGTGTTTATTCTTCTTGTTAACTCCTGAAAATGGAAACATGGATATAAAACTTGCATATGAAATAGAAGAAGCATTCAGACAGTGGCGGCTCGTGAGGGAAGGCTGCGGTCTGTAAGATATGAAATAGGTCGATGGAGTCTGTATATTTTTTCTTTTTCATTCATATTGTCCCTTCGGGGACAATATGAATGAAAAAGAAAGAAAATATACAATCATTGTAAATGTAACTTGTATAACAGTATGTATGTGTAAATGTATTTTCTATAACAATATGTATATGTAAATGTATGATTACCATTATGGTGAATATTATGCTATATATGGTGAATATTACATTATGGTGAATATTATGTCAAGTTTCATACGAGGATTTCAAAATATTTAAGAAAAATAAATTTATAAGCCCACCTTGGAGGTTTGTCATGCAGAAATAGCAATCTGTCACGTGATCCTTTCCTTCTCTCCAAATCATGGGAATTCCAAAAGGCAAAGATTTTGCTCTGCCTTTGCTCCATCTTCTCAAATTTTCAATGCACGTCTTGCAGCACATATGAGGGGTGAAATTTTTGTCCTGGTCCCCTAGCTTAATTCCAAAGTATGCTCTATACATTGTCTTCACAAATTTAGTGATTTGGGACTGGTTATTTGGCATGGTAACCGTCCCACATATGTAGCAGAATCTATTGGGATCATTTTTACACGCTCTATTCATTATGAAATATTTTATCTATATGCCTGAAAAGTAAAAAAAAGATATTATACAAGTGAAACAAGTGATGATAGATGTTACTGTTCCAATTCTGCTTTGACAAAATCACGAAAAATTCTATTTTACTTATGAGGCCATAGCCGGATAACCTGAGCTGATTGAGAAAAATGGATTGCAGATTCGAAATCAGCAGGAAAAAAACTATAAGAATCACTTACAAAACCCTTGACAGCAAAATTGATGCATACCAGTGTAATTAATAATAGCTAATAATAATAATGAATTTTAGGAAAATACTAAAGTTTATCTTATAGCTATACTTAATCCACTTGTAAGTCAAGGAAAACATCTTATAAGAGAGCTTGATAAGTAAAATAGGCATAATGGTGTAACTTCAAAGTCCAGCAAATAAAATGTGTTTTTAACCTCCACCACTATCTAATGAAGGGGAAAAATACACAATGTCATTGATTAAGTCATATAGAAGAGTAATTGAGGTACAAAATGATGAAAAAAAATCTTGAATATCTGTATCATAGGGGGTGGGCCCCCCCCAAAAATATTCAAACTGATATAACTTTTTAACTATTTGATTAAATACATTTTATTACTTAGTCAATTATTTTTAGGATTTGAGCTTTCAAATGGTTTTAAAATTTTTTTCCTAGCTCAATTAAGGACTGAGTTATAGGGTGGGGTGGGGTCAAATGGTTGTATTTTGCTATTTTTTAAATAATTCAATCAATTTTTGAAATTTTTAAAATCTGATTGTTGATGTGGGTAGACAAATTTATGACCTATAAAAGTTATTGAGAAGTGTTTACCACTTTGGCAGGTCTAAAATACTTTTTTTGTAAGAATCTCAAAAAAAAATTTACGTGTGAAAAATAATCCCTTACAAACTTCCATTTTTCTCAAAAACGAAGTCAGAGAAATAAATCTCAGCCCACATGATTAAGCTCATTTCATGGTATATTCATGCCAAAACAAAGTTTTGTAAATCTACTCCTAACTGAAAAATTGGGTTAAATCAAATGGGGTCAAATGGTGTCAAAGTATTAAATTTGAAAAAAATACTTTAGCCACTAAAAAAAAGTGTGTGTGTGATAGGATAGGCTAATTCTTATTTTTTTGAAATTAGTCGTGTCATATTTAATATATTTGACATGTATATATGATATTTGTAAACCTATGTTTAATTGAGGCCGGGCTGAAACTCAAGATAGAATTAATCAGTCATTAACAGTTGGCTTTTGATATAAAAATAAGATTCCTGAAAAAAATAATTGGTGGCCACCAACGTGTGTCCGGCCACCCTCGTCTTTGTAAAAACATCTAATGCTGCACTAGCAAAATCAGGAAAATGGCAATATCTCTTCTTCTGAACATGCTAGAGAGATGGTTTGCATACCAAAAGATGCAGAATTTGATTTAGAACATTATTAAGAGTGGTATTTTTTCATAAAACCTTTAGTTTTTGAGTTATTTTAGAAAAACTAATTTTTGGGGCCCATAGACCCCCTTTCGACGGACCTTAGTGACAAAAGAAATTCTAAAATAAGTATGATTTGGCTTTTTGATTACTAACATTGCCCTAAAAGGATGTTGACATGGACATAGCAATCACATGATATGACTTTTCCTTGTTATCTTGCATCCATTATGCTTGATTAAAGAATAGAGGGTGGGGCTGCTTCATGAACTTTTTTTAAATGTAATAAATTGAAAACTTGTTTTTTTTTCAGGTGCCTTTGTTATAAGTTTCCAACTGCAATTTGTCATTGAATTCAACATTTGCAATATAAAGTATGACTTCTACAAGGAAAACAGTTGCTAAAGTACTTGGTGATGTACATTTTATGCCAGCAGAACAGTTTCCTTTAGGGAAATTGCCTACGTTGAAGCAAGTTATTGAAAGGTGTTTGTGTTTTGGAGACTATAAAACAGATGCTGTACTGAGAGCTACTTCTGAGGAATTGCATAAATTGTGGGTCACATATAATGTTTATCCAATATCAGTAAATGCCATACAGAGCCGACTGAAAACCCAAATAAAGGAATTCAACTGCCTTCTGAAGTATGACAAAAAGAAAAGGGGACCTAAATATCATCAAGATCTGGATGATTTTCTGAAAACTGTAAACGTTTTATTTGACATATATCAACATGATCACAAACTGTTGGCAGATACAGAGAAAAAGCACTTACTAAAAATGACTGAATCTGATTACCAGTTTTATGAGGTAGGTCTGTTGATTGAATTTCAAGTTGTAAATTATTAATTAATATTAATTAATTATCAATTATTAATAATTTGCTACAATTTTTAAAGTGCATTTAATAAGTTAGTAATATCAATAATACACTATTAATGATGTTAATGATAGGGTAAGTAATATTTTAGTATTTTCTCATTTTTGTAAGAATTTCAATTTACATATATAGACCCATAGATAAAAGATACATTATAGTGTAATGAAATATAATCACTTTGTAGGACCAGAAAACAACTAGGCATGGTTACTGTACTGAAAGAAGTCCCAGAAACAGCCACTGACTTAAAATTCAAATCACAGGTTATTCAATCTCAAAAAGCAAAAGAATCAGTTCCTCCTCCTCATCCTCCTGAACCTATGGACATTCCTGAGTTGACAGATAGCGACAGTTGTAATGATTCATTTGATGCAGACTATGTTCCAGAAGTCTCAACATTACAGAACAGAACTAGATTACGCTCATTAGCTGAAGCATGTGACAGGTATAGTACTGAAAGATAAATCTTTTAATACAGCTTAAAGTGAAATCATTGTGACAAAGAAATTAAGATTACCAATAAATTATTCATTGACAATAGATGTGTAAATCTACTTTAAATATCCTAACAGATATCAAGTAAGTGATAGAGCAGGAGCGGCTATTGGTTCTGCTACATTGGTGGACTTTGGAGTAATCACCCCAGATAACATACAAAATGTTATTGATAAGTATGTTTTTAATCACTCTAGATATTACATTTCTTAGCTTCTGCTATAAGTTCTAAATCACCAGATTTACTATTATTTTTAATTAGTGTCAAAATTTCTATTTTGTATTTATATTAATTAGTTTCAAACAGGACACTGACATTTGTATTTTGTATATTTGTATAATGCTAATGCAGTAATGCATGGCCAATATTTTTGAAATACTTTTCAGAAACAAGTTGAGAAGGGAGAGAGCTAAATTGAGAGCTGAAAGGAAGAAGTGATATTTGAAAAAGTGACTGGCATTGGCTTTGACGGTAGAAAGGATGCTACACTTGCTGTTAACAAAGTAGCTAAATGAAAAGTATTATACATCCACAATCCTAGAGGAACATTGTCATTACTGGAGAGCCAGGTAAATGGAAATGATTGTCATACAGTTATAGGCGTTATGCTGTTATATTACTGTACTATAAAGTAATATTTCAATTACTTAAAAATTTTTCTTTTTAAGTGACAACTGTCCAGTTAACGTTATTCCTTCCTTTTTCATTTTTATTTAATTGTAAAATTAATTACATTTATTTTCAGATGATTTCTACCTCGACCATTTTACCCCGGAGAGTGGCAAAGGCATTGACATTGCTCATGGCATTTATAAGATCATTAAAGGGGCAGAACTTGAGGCCAAATTAAACTTAGTTAAAGCAGATGGGACAAATACTAACACAGGACATATGCATGGGTCAATCAGATATTTGGAAATGTTTTTAGGGCAACCTCTTCAGTGAGATATTTGTCTTCTGCCTCTAAATGAATTCCACTTAGACACATCTTCATAACTTTAGATGGGACAACAAAAGTCCAGACAAATTTCTGGCCCTATTGGTTCTCAGCTCAATGGGGATGTGTCAGAATGGAATGTTGTGGACTTCAAATCTATACCTTATCCTGCATTTGTGCTTCTACCAAATGAGGTGGTCAATAATTTATCAACAGACCAATACTATGGATACTGCATCTGCTGGGCAATTATTACTGGTGAAGTGGATGAAGACCTTGCACTCTTAGAAGTTGGCCTGCTAAATCACTCTCGATGGCTCACCTTAGCCTGTAGAATTCTTCGCTTTTATGTTTCACAAAAAAGACCCAGTAAGAACCTCAAAATCATAGTAGAATTCATCATCAAAGTATACTTTCACAGTTGGTTCAATATCAAGGCTAATAAGAGGCTAAGTGATGGGTCAATAAACCTATTCAATATGATCCAAAGAGTAAATAAATTCCCTGACAGGAAAATTAGAGAAATTTGTTATGACGTATTAAACAATAACAGCTATTTTGCTCATGGTGAAAATATTTTAGTTGGAATGCTGGCTGATGAAGATGAAGAGGTGAGGTGGTGTGCTGTCAATAAAGTTCTGTGTCTGAGGGGAGTTATAGAGGATTTTGATGATGAATCTGGTAGTAGCAATGATTTTGCAGGTGGAATAATTGAAAGTGATGATGAGAATGAAGAGGATCACGAAGGTGGTACTGATGAATATCCTGCTATAGATGAGAATGTTAGGGTTAGGGTCAGGGTCTTTAGAAAGCCAATCATCAATTTCAAAGCTTCTGCATACCACAAGCTGTCTGCTATGTCCCAATGGGAAACTGTTCCACCTGTATTAAAAGAATTCAGTAATGATGAACTGCGTGATATCATTAATACCGCATTGAAACTGGATCACGAGTGCCACAGTCAGAATGTTGAAAGGCACATCAAGCTTGTCACTGAAGCATCCTTGGCTGTTGTAGGTCATGAGTGTAGAGATGGTCTTATTAGAAACAAAATTAGATCACGTAAATTAATGAAAGATTTTGTGTCTAAAAAATATTTTAAGTTCTAGATTATTATTTATCATGCTAAAATATGACAAAATGACAATTTGTTAATTGTATAATTTAATGTTTGGCGTTTTGGAATGTCAAAAAGCATTTTCAATGAATTTAAAATGGCTGATTTTGATTGATTTTGATTGCTGATTGAAAACCACTAATACATGTCAATTTGCAGCTTCAGAATGTTTTATTGTGTTGACATTCAGTTGAAAGGGGGTCTATGGGTCCAAAAAATTAGTTTTTCTAAAATAACTCAAAAACTAAAGGTTTTATGAAAAAATACCACTCTTAATAATTTGTTCTAAATCAAATTCTGCATCTTTTGGTATGCAAACTATATCTCTAGCCTGTTCAGAAGAAGAGATATTGCCATTTTCCTGATTTTGCTAGTGCGGCATTAGATGTTTTTACAAAAATGGGGGTGGCCGGACACACGTTGGTGGCCACCAATTATTTTTTTCAGGAATCTTATTTTTATATCAAAAGCCAAAGTTAGTCACACTGATAAATTAAAATCAAACAAAAATTATAGTTTCAGCCCGGCCTAAATTTGTTTGTGATAGGGCCTATGTTCATGCATTTTTTCTTTTGTTTTAGATTAATGATTTGCTATTGTGCCTTGTAACAGGGTTAGGAAAACCATTACCACCTATGACCCAGCCAAATTACCTGAGTTGGTTGATGAAGTAAATAAAGGAAGTAGTATTTATTCAGTAGCGAAACAGTATAATGTCCCAGAACAAATTTTGCATCAGTGGGTAAAGAATCCACAAAGCAAAGTTGGATCTGGAGGTACAACTGTTCTGACACTGCCTGAAGAACAGTTAGTGGTAAGTGCATTGGAATATTTATCCAAATGTGGATACCCACATGATCGAGAGGACCTGAAGGATATGGTTGTCTTTCTTAAACTCAGTTGGAAGAGCAAATCCATTCAAGGATAATCGTCCAGGCAATGACTGGGTACGACTTTTTGAGAAGAGGCATGCAAGTGTGATCAGAAGTACTTCTCAAGCTGTGACAGATGCATAACTAAATGCAAAACGTAAAAGGAGAAGAGTTCAAAGAAAAACAGGAGAAGTGTTGACAAAAAACACTGTGCTTGAGTGACTGAGAGAAGAAGCAAAGAATAGGAAAGCATATGCATCAGGTACTAATACAAAAAAGAAAGTGTTAGCCAAGAAAAAAAAATTTGTGAACCTAGTAGTGACAGTGAAATGTCAAAAATCATGGAACCAGTAGTTGGTGGGGGAAGTGATGAGGATGAAAGTGTTGAAGTAAGCCAGTTGGAAGAACAGAAGTCTTACTTGATAGTCAGATATGAAGGAGAACAATTTCCTGGCATAGTGTGCAAACTGAACAAGAGCACCATCACAGTGAAGTGTATGCAGATGGCAGGAGGCAAATGGAAATGGCCAACAAAAGATGACCTACACAATTACTCAAAAGAGGACATTGTTAAGATCATCCCAACATCAACCCTTATCAATGAAAGAGAGTTCTACAGTGTTCCCGCACTTAGCAATGTGTGGAGCCTACAAAAATAGTTATCTTTTATACTTGTTAATATATATATATACTTGTTATATAATATATACAGGGTGTACATAAAGTCAGGATCTATTTTTGTGAAGCACTTGGAAATTATATGGAATTCAATCATAAAATGATAGGTAGTGGTAACATTTATTAAATAATTAAGAGTAGGATTCGACGTGATGCCCATCAGTATCCCTGCACAGCTCAAATCGTTCCGCAGCATTTCTAAACACATTCTGGAGCATTTGCGGGGTTATGTTATCTGCAGCAGTTCGTATACGTGTACGTAAGTTTTCAAGACTCGTAATCTTCATCTGATAGACGTGCGATTTGATAAAGCCCCATGCAAAGAAATCTAAAGGGGTTAAATCTGGTGATCTTGCTGGCCAAGGTCTGTTGCTTCTGCGTCCGATCCAGCGATTTGGAAAACATCCATTTAGATAATCCTGAATAATTTTGGCATAGTGACAAGGAGCACCATCATGTTGATAGACGATGGGGATAGGATTGTTAGTACCGTCGTCTATCAACATGATGGTGCTCCTTGTCACTATGCCAAAATTGTTCAGGATTATCTAAATGGACGTTTTCCAAATCGCTGGATCGGACGCGGAAGCAACAGACCTTGGCCAGCGAGATCACCAGATTTAACCCCTTTAGATTTCTTTGCATGGGGCTTTATCAAATCGCATGTCTATCAGACGAAGATTACGAGTCTTGAAAACTTACGTATACGAACTGCTGCAGATAACATAACCCCGCAAATGCTCCAGAATGTGTTTAGAAATGCTGCGGAACGATTTGAGCTGCGCAGGGATACTGATGGGCGTCACGTCGAATCCTACTCTTAATTATTTAATAAATGTTACCACTTTATCATTTTATGATTGAATTCCATATAATTTCCAAGTGCTTCACAAAAATAGATCCTGACTTTATGTACACCCTGTATATAAAAAAAAAAAAACAAAAAAAAAAGCCCATTTGACCCCAGGTAAGTTTTTTTTGACAGTTTATTTTTAAGCTTCATAAAACTAACTAGTTTTTGTAAAACATACTAAATGTTTTACATGGTCTTTTAGCCAAGACCCACAATATTATGATAAGCCATTAAAATCTATTCCAGCTCATAGTTTTTAATGCATACTTGCGTAGGTACCAAACTACCCCCATTTGACCCCACCCCACCCTAGACTTTTAAAAATTAGGGGGCCAGCCCCCACCACCAAAATTGGGGGCCCCATAACTTTTGAACCGTTACTCTGCTCTGAAACTCAAAATTTCTTGTTCATCATAAACAACCCTGTATAGCAATTTTAAGCAAAATCTAAGTGGGTGTGGTTTCAGGTAATGCCTGATTTGTCCTGGAATGACCCTCGGACTGATGTTGCAATAATGAAACTGCTTTTAAGCCAATCATGGCTTCAAGATCCAGGATTGGCACCAAAGTGGGCAACCTGGTTTTCCCCAACTGTTTTTTTTTTTTTTTTTTTTTTTTTTAACCCCACTTGAAAAAACCTGCTATTTTGCCCACTTAGCTAGGTTTTTCAAATATTGCTTTTAATAAAAAATATTGAGGTTAATTTGAGCTTAACTCTACATTAAACATTTAGTTATTTATAAATAATTACCAATAAATTAAAATAATTCATGTATTCATACATTGTGCATTGGAATATTTTAATATAATGCTTTAATGGATAAAAACTTAAGAATTGAACGTATCAGTTTGCTGAAAATGAACTGGCTTTAGTGAATTATAGATCCTCATCTCCTGCACTCTGTTTGGTTTTAAACTATTATACATTAGTGTCATTCCAGCTCAACTGGTACAGATTTCAGAAAGTTGGTTGGGTGACCATCTCCGATTTTCTTCAAATTTTCAGAGTTGATTCATACACCATTCAATAGCTTAAATCTAAAATTTTAGCTTCCTCAGTCAAAAACGTTTAAATGGCCCCCACCTTCGACAAAAAATGCCCATGTTGGGCTTGATCAGCCAACGCCTTCATTTTGAGAGGCCTTGAAAAGTGTCTTCTAATAGGAGTACAAGCTTCAAATTTGTCATGCCAATACAACTTCTAGTGGGCTTTTCAATTTTGCAAGCTAAAAGGCTGTGGAACAAATAGTTTCTGAGTTACAAGGGCTTAAACATGGCTCCATTTTGAAGCTTGCATCAATTCCTCCCACTTTTACGACTCTACCATTTTCAAAAGTTTTAGTTCTACATGAATCACAGCTGGTTTTAATACTCCTAATAGTCTCTATGGGTTGTAAATTTATGAGTGAAATAAAAAATAACCAAAAAAAGGATTTATTTTTATTTTTAAAAATTTCCAAAAGTTGATATTTTCACAAAATTTGCAAAATTAACATCAACTTTGGGGCTTAATATAAAGGTGTCTGAAATTAGTCAGGGAGTTGATACTTCTAGTAAAGAAAGATACATATGTGTACAAAAACATATATTAAGGAATAGATCTCAACTCAACTCCTTCATATAGTTTTGGCTATTCAAAGAAAAGTACTTTTTGTGAAAAATTCTGAATTTTTTCAAAATTTTGAAATGTTTAAATTTCTTTTTACAACATTGAATTGTAATTTTACTTCCATTTTATTACTTGGTAAGTTAATTCACAAATGTTAAATTATCTAAATAAGTTTTACTCATAAAAAAGACAATGTATACCTAGATTATTACTACATTTGCAGTTAACACAATGGATGGACCAGCTTGTAGGCTTAATACTTGGATCTACCTAAGTAAATCATTTAGAACCGTGTTCTACTGCTCTTTAAGCACTTCCTAGTAATTTAAATTATGTAGTTAGTACAGATAAACTAGCAGTAACCACCATTTTCAGTACAAAACCTTAAATTTAAGTAGCTTTGTTGTATTACTTCCCTTAATTAATACAAGTGTACAGTACTTAGCTATATACAATAATGAATTCCTGAGTTTTTAAGCATGTGAATTATTGGCTATAAGTTCATATTCTTTGTTTTATGTAAATTCGTATGTAAACTTATATATAGCTAATAACTCTTATGTTTAGACTGACTCAGGAATTTATTATTGTACTCAGGCTTTAAGTCCGATTGTCTTCAACACTCCATGGCCTCACAGCCATAAATTGGCAATTTATTATTCAGCTTGATACAGGTCTGTAGTTACTTAGGCTTTTTTTAAAATACTCCTCAATTTTAGATAAACAATCATTTGATAACTTGTACTGTCTCCCCATTTTCCCAGCAACTGTAGGTGGTTCAATTGAACACAAAACATGTTGGAATGGAATCCAGCAAATGTCCTCTTGTTCAGGCCATTTAAAAGGATTCTTTTTCATGAAATTTACTAATAGATCCTTCTCAGTATCACACACTTCAACTATGTTTCCAACAAACCAGTCACCTTCATAGAAACAGGCCACATATGTACCAGGTTTATATTGGTAAGCCACATTTTCTTGTGTAGCATTGAGGAAGGAAAGTTGTACGTTAAAGAAATTTTCATCACTAGAAATTTTGTACAGTTTAATGCCTGTTGATGAAGGTCTAAAGCAGTGATATGAACAGGTTCCTGGGATTGTCTTAATTAAGGAATACCTTTTTTCTAACTCAAATAAATTAGCATTTTCCTCAATTTTAGCTGAATCAATGTACAGAAATTGTATACCATTAATATTAGATTTGCACCAATTGAACATCTCTTTTGGATTGGTGATGTGACCTTTACTTGTTGCTTGTAGACTTGCCTGGGCAACTAACCTTTTGATGGTGCCACCAACATCACAGGGGCTCTTTCCGTGAGAGGTGGCAAAAAAGTTCCATTCACATGTTAGTTGGAAATCTTTTTCATGTAACACTGAATTAATGATGTTTTTATAGTTTTTATATTGACTTGCTGCGCCATCGCTAAAGTAACAAATATGTTTTAGTTTAGGATTCTGACTTTTAAGTAATTTCAAGGCTTCACATAAAAAAGAATGAACTGCAGTTGTGTTGTGTGTAAGTGAATCTGATATTACACAAAAATTTGTAACTTTTAGTTCACCATCAACTTTTTGATAGCAGACTACCGGATGCAAGGTAGCCTGGGTATTGTCCCAGTGATGCCCTTGTACGGCATCCTGAATTATAAAACTATAGTTTTCAGAGAAGTCAACAAGCACTAATGCTGTAGAATCATTGAGGTTTTCTTTACAGTCGGACAAATATTTTGATTGGGCTTTTGCTATGAAATGGTGTACTTTCAACTTTTTTGCACTTTCACATATGTCTTCTACTACATTCGAAACACTTTTTGTCATTGTGACCAGTTGGGTATGGTCTGTATGAAGCCACTGCTTAAAGGAAACCTCATCATCCATGTCATAATCATTGTTTTCAAAAATGGTAAGAAGCCAATCCCGTAATTCATTTAAACCAGGACATGTTTTGCAGTTATTAATCATGCAGTTTCTGGTTTCAGTGTTGCAGACTATTTTCCCTAGTAACTCTCTTAATTCTACTTTGACGGGGAGTGATTCACATAAAAGTTTAAAGTTCTGGTGTATTTCACAAATGCATACATTGTGTGATCCTTTACTCCCCACACCCATACACCATTTTGGTCTCAGTTCAAAAAACTTTGATTTGGAGATTTTGTCATTTGGATATTTATTTTTGTAAAGCGTATATAATTCTCTGATATTTGTCAACAACAGTATTTTCTGCTTGTGAACCTTCCCTTGTGGTGTTTTTATTGATTTGTAGTCTTTTTTACCAGGGCATTGGAATTTTGGAAAAATTCTATCACTCTTTCCTTTATTTCATCGCTTATACCCTTGCTACTCTTTTTATTTCTCATTATAGGAAGGATACCTTCTTTTCTCTTTAAGGCCCTCACAGCATTAACCATTCTGGCTGACACTTCAAATTCTTTCATAATTCTTTCTCTGGACCAGGTTTTACCAATTGGAAGGAGTGTTAGAATTTGTATCTTTTCTTGTCTGGTACTAGTTTTACACTTTTCTTTCAGTTCCTCTATCATATGCTGATAACACTTTTCTTCCTCACTCTCTATAGGTTTCTCCGCTTCCTCATCCAAAATGCTAGGCTTCATATGAAGTACTTTTGACAGCTTTGATTTTGTTGGTTTCAATTTGCTTTAGTTTCCTTTTCGCGTAAAACTTTCAATCTCTTGCTCATACATACTTAATGGGTGAGCATTCTAGTGAACCTAACGTTTCGTTAAATGTGTCCTTAACTATTTCTTCTGGAACATATTCATTACTACCTGAGTCTTTTTCATCTTCAATCGTCTTGGCTCTAGAGAAGCATGTTGAGCAAAGTTTCTGTCCTGGTATCAGATTCAGTCTAGTTGCTATGTCTTTGTCAATAATTTGTAGTGATTCTGCAAATAAAGTAGGGTAATGTAAACTCTAAACACATTGGAAAATAATTTTGAAACCTCAACATTTGGCTATAGGCTATTCGTATAAAATATTCAAAACATATGCATTCAGTAGCACAGTATATAGCCTACCCTATTAAAATTAAATAGCTAATTTAGGTTACAATTTACAATATAAACTTCTTTATGAAATATAAATATATTAGTACCTATATTTACTTACTTATCTTCTTTCGATGATTTCTCCATGGATCTTGGCAGCTATGTTGCATTTGTTGGTAATGCATTTCAAACATTTTTTCATGGTGGTAGCATACAGTAGCACTATTTGGGTTGATTACAGTTGCTTTTGTTCTCCACAATAGCAGTTTCCTTGTTTCATCTGTCAGCTCATGTAAGGTATACATACCCACCTTCCTGGTGAGTCTGTGTTCATGACATGGATCATCCAAGTACATACCAAAGCTGCACTTTGATTCTTGATTAGAATAAGCCATTATTACAGGCAGTAAAATTAAGTTAATTGCTCGTTAAATTTTCTGAAAATAAAAGATCATGATCTATAAAATAGGCCTGACATTAATGATTAACCATCATGTTTTACATTTATAAGAATATACAAAGCGAAATGAGCTACCCAGAGCCCTTCGAGTCGCTGGTTGTTTTGACAGACGGGTAATTCCAGGACAAATAGACAAATGAAAGTGCCAAATGTACACTCCACCATCTCCAAAATTCATGAAACTTGGTGTGAGGGTTGGTTTTGGTCCAAATTACAAAAATCTAAATTTTTTTGAAAATTGGTCAAGTTGGTCAAATTTTATGGCTTGACCAAATTTTGGCCAAATGAAAAAACCAACAATTTTCAAACGTAAATATCTCAGCTGCTAATTGTGGTAGCGTAATAAGTCAAATGATAAAATATGTAAAATTAACTGTAGTTTCTAAATAGGTATCATTTTTTTAGGGTAACAAAAATAAACATGATTTTTTGGAAAAAATGTCAATTTTTTTTTTTTTTTTGCGATTTGTCAGCGAAGATATCATTTTTCGAAAAAAAGACCAAGAATAAAAAATGTTTATTTGATGTATGTACACCATAATAAGTAATAAAAAGTCAGCTTATAGTTTATTATAAGGCTCAAAACTGAGTTTGAAATTAAGTAATAAATTTTTTTTCAGACGACGAAGATTTATTACAGACTTGTTGGTCCAAAAAAAGACAATTTTCAAATCATATAAAAAATACATGTAGATAAACCAAAGGAGAAAAAATCTTTTAAAATATATGTACAATGTACATACATAACCTCTCTTATATTTAGGGACAGAATATATTGACAATAATAATGTTTAATTTATAAAGCGCTTATCAGAGTATAAAATACTCTTCCTAATACTACACGTACACAAGTCTTTGAGAATGAATTAAGAGACAGTATTCTCATCCAGTGAATCCAAATTTTAGACACTAATAATATAATAATAAGAAAAAAGAATTTGAAAAGATTTTTATAACTATTAAGTAGATACACAAATCTTAGATAAAAATTTTAGAAATATTATATAGACAATCTTAAATAGTATACATTCGATAGAATTTATTTTATCTGAAAAGTTATTTAATTCTTGAAGCGGAAAAATGTATTGTATTCTTGTTCCTCCTCGTAAACTTGCTTCAATACTCCCAAATATATTTTCTGTTGGAACGTGACAAACATCATCTTGCGCAGGAAAAATGTATGAGGGACATACGCCCGAAGGATGGAGAAATTTTATCAGAAAATCATCATATTCACAGTCAAAGGACTGGACTAATCCGAGCCATAGTTTATTTTCATACATACAACCCACAAAAGAGCCTGTTTCAATTTCGCGTTGAGAGACAGTATTATGTTCTTGATCCGAAGCAGAAACTCTAATGAGCTCTCTTATTTCGACTGACTGTGCACTCTGAGAGAGTGGATAAACCTTCAACGAATTCTTGGAAATTGGGACGAAGCGATGTAATTGTTGAGTACCTTTGATAGAAGTAATAGGTTCACTCAGACATTTTTGCAAAGAAAGCTCTACATCTACAACTTCTGCCTCAGAGACGTAAAAAAAGTCAATAGTGGTTAGGAATTCTTGAGAGCAGAAATTGTAGAAGTCCTCAGCTGTTAAGATTTGATGGTCAAGAGGCCGTCGTAAGCTTTCTCTGGCGACTGCTCTTTTTACCATTCCGCCAATACTGTCGCAGGCATTCTTCCCATGGGATGTTGCGAAAAAATTCCACTCAGCATGAATTTTGAAGTCTTCGAAATGATGGCATAAATTTAGAAAATTTGTTTCATTCTTATACTGAGCCGCACATCCATCTGTGAAATAATGAATTTTAGTTAGGTTTGAATTTTGTTGTTGGATGCACAGGATTAATTTTTTGAGAAAACTATGAACCAGAATTGTATCATGCCTGCGACAGTTTGAAACGAAGCAGTAACTTTTGCAAATTAGTTTTCCTGCATTGTTTTTGGAATAATAAACGAATGGGTGCACTGTACATTGCGAGTTCTCCCAATGAAACCCCTGGGCACAATCTTGTACGATGAATGAGAAGTTTTCCACGAAATCACCCACCAAAACACCTTCATTTTTGGGCAGAGTTTCTTTTAGATTTTTGAAGTAACGCGACTGACACTTATTCGTGAAGTGGTGTCTTGTCAGTTGTGCAATTTTTTTGGTGAGCGATTCCACGTATTCCTCTGGAGTTTCAGTGATATCTTTTAACATAGTGATTGACGGACACCCATTGTTTATATTTTATCTCTTCCATCGCCATGAAGTCCAAAGTTTCCAAATAATTTTTGATTCCGACCTCTCGCGGGCATCTTTTGCATCGGTGCATCATACAATCTTCATTGTCCATGCCGCAGATGGATAAAGACATTAATTTTTTGTAGTCTAAATTTTTAATGCCTAACGCTGATATTTGTAGTTTCGGATTTTGGTGATGCGTACATACGCATACACTGTGAGTTCCGCTTTGTCCCGCAAGCACGCACCACGACGGTCGAAGATGAGCAAAGGTACTAAAGCCTATTTTGTGGTTTTCATCATTTTCTGCATATTCAGCATATAACTCTTTCAAGTTACACAATACCAGTCTTTTTTGTTTTTTATTTTTTCACCCTCTTCATTTATTGCAAACTTATAATCTTTGATTCCCAGGCACATCCTACTATATTCGTCATTTTCATAAAACTCCCGAATGATTTTTTTCATTTCAGCTGTGATGACTTTCCCTTTCATCATGTTTGGAATGTTAGGAAGAATCCCAAACTGTTTTTGAAGATTGCGGCTCTTACGCACCATATACTTTGTTGCTCCAAAGAAGTCAGCAGTTCTTTCAATGGGATAGGGATACAATGATAGTATTTGTAACCTAAGATTGCGATCGTTACTTGCTTGAAATTTCTCCTTTAATTCTTCCATAACCTTTTGATACCTGAAATAAAGTGTATTTGACATTAAGCTTAATTAGTATATTTTTAATTAAACTTTTCATAAAATATATGTATATGTATTATATTGTCTGATTATAAAAATGTAAACAGATAAAACTTAATTTAGTATATACTTCGATGACTGTATTAAATTTAATTTAAAATGTCAAATTTCAATAACTATGTCTGAAAAGTAGTCTTGCCTCTCTAAATCATCTTCCAAACAACTTTTTTTGGACGGACCAGCTTCAGAATAGTCAATAGGAGCCCCATAAGCAGCTTCAAAAATTCGTTTAACCTTTTCCGTTGTCAATCTGAATTTCGTAGAAGCCTTTATCTGTTTTTGTCCCAGCTTCAATCCAGCTGTAAAACAAATTCATAAATTTAGGTTGCGTGAAATAATCAAATATCAAATATTTTGTATATACCGTATGTATTCAAGTGCTGATGCTAATATTTAAAAAAAACAGAAACTACGAATTTGGCATTAAGAAACAAATGTCCTGAACGGAGTCTCTATTGTTTTATTACCTGTTTTAATAGGGCTTTCATCAAATAAAGGTAAAATATTGTCGCTGAGCAAATCTTTATTGAATTGCCTGTCTTGAACGACAAATTCTTCCAATGGTGGTGGATTTGTGGAATCGCTACTGCTTCGCTCCGTAGATTTGTTAAGTATGTCTGGCTCAGGTATTGGTGCAGGTTCCGGCTCTCTGGATGAATGTTGAACATGTAATACAATTGGCTTCTTTTTAATTGTGACATAGCAATTGCTGCATAGTAATTGATTTTCTTCCGAAATTCTATAGCTTGCAGCTGCCATGGCAGAGTTTACTTTTTTGATGTTACAGAAAATTATTCTTGTTTTTTCATAGGATTGCAACAAAATTTTGTGTTTTGAGGCATTTTAAGGGTTAGGTAAATTTACGTATACTAGAAAATTAGGTATATACTGAAAATCTGGAAAGAAAGCAAAAAATTGTTAAAATTTGGAGGATTTTTTTTTGTCATTTTTTTCATAATAATCGTCAATAAGCTGACTTTTTATTACTTATTATGGTGTACATACATCAAATAAACATTTTTTATTCCTGGTCTTTTTTTCGAAAAATGATATCTTCGCTGCCAAATTGCACCCCCCAAAAAAAAAAAAAACTTTTTCCAAAAAATCATAATTTTATTTTTGTTACCCTAAAAAAATGATACATATTTAGAAACTCCAGTTAATTTTACATATTTTATCATTTAAGACTTACTACACTACCACAATTAGGAGCTGAGATATTTACGTTTGAAAATTATTGGTTTTTTCATTTGACCAAAATTTGGTCGTCATAAAATTTGACCAACTTGACCAATTTTCAAAAAAATTCAGAAATTTGTAATTTGGACCTAAACCAACCCTCACACCAAGTTTCATGAATTTTGAAGAGGTTACTGTGTACTTCATTTGTCTATTTCGCGTAGAATTACCCTAATGTGAGTTACTGGAGCTCACCATCATAGTCATGGGGGGCATTCCCCTTCATGGTATCTGGTTCATCCATCCTGGTGTTTACCACCACGCCTGATGGATGGCTTGGGTCATATGTGCCATCAAGATGATCTTCCGCAACCAGTTTGAGCTCAGTCAATTTTCTCATTGTATCAGTTGCTCAGAGACACTAGCACTGGACCTCCAGTCCATGAGAGAAGTGAAGCCTCGGATGTTTCATCCCATTCACAGTGACAACAAACATTCTTGTTTGGTTCGAGGCACTGCTAGCTGCTTTTGCACCAGCCAACAACCTCCGCTTGTACAAGCAGCTGGTTTTTATGAAGATGGGGGAGATTGTCACTGTGGGGTCCGAGGCTTTTCGCTGGCATCTGTGGTATTTGTTGGAAGAGCTGGTTGGACTGGCATTCTTTGACAAAGTTCACCACTGAAGAAAAGAAACACATGATTGCTGCTCTCCAAGATGAAGGATCTGAGGACCCACCAAAGTGGATTTGTGTTCCCATGGATACCACCCTGAAGGACAAGATAGTGGCCAACTTCATCACCTGACAGCTCTTGGCTTCCCCAATGGGTTCCTTGGGGTGGACCCCACTGAGTGGGAAGGCTGAGAGGATTACGAGGCTGCTGCTCACTGCATCCAAAGCCTTTGTGTGATCAATGACTGCACAGAGTAATGAGTGAAACTGATTCAGAAGTTCAATTCTGTCATCACCAGGAATGAGGATCAGTGCCAGTTCCTCCTCCAAGCCATTGAGGAGCATCAGAAGCATTTTATGGATGGGTGGAAGAGCACTCTTGCCCAGAAATAAGCAACAGTGAGTGGGAATTGGGCTCCCATGAGAGTAATATTGTACAGTACCTCTCTCAATATATATTATTGTTGCACTTCCCAGACTTTGTCTCCTAATTTTTTTTTCTCATTTTCAAATTAAACAATATAATCAATTGATGTTTGAAATATATTTGCATTGGAAAAAAGTTTTATTTTTGGTTCTAAGGTTCTGTCCCATCATCCCCAAATATCTCATTGCATCAGTTGCTCAGAGACACTAGTACTGGACCTCCGAAGAAATATGGGGTTTCACACTGTAGCATAGACTATATAACAATATCAGTGTACTAGTAGTGTACTGACAACCAATGTGGCACCAGATAATATAAGCTGATTGAGCTAAACTTTTGCTTACAGCACTTTTTTGAGACTAGCTGAATTGAATTTTGAAAGTTCAAAAACAAGGACCACCCTACTGTTGGTGCATCCCTAATATACTGTATACCGGTAGTAGATAGTGAGTTACTCCACCTAAGTTCAATCTGGCTTTCTGATGTGTTAGATGTTTAATTTGTCAGTAATAATGTTAATTTAATTGAAAAATTGAAACTTGAATTTGTCTGTTTAATTGGTATATTTAATGGTCATATAAGTTAAATGTACAGTGCTTACAAGAAGTCTCACGCTTCTGTCTCGTCCCAAGCTAGTCTGTTAGGTATAAAATGGGCGGACCTTATGGCAGTGGAGGTGTGTTCGGATTGGTGCACATAACTGCTCTAACACAATCAATGACATCCATTATTACGTCACTTCTGCTACATTTTAGTGTTTAAAATACAAATGATTAAGAAGCAGAATGGAGCAAGTTTTGGGATGTTGGGATGATTATGGAGCAATCCTAGTCATCATAATATTAGCTGGGCATTACATTATACCGTCTCAATATATACTGTAGACTATAGAGAACGACTAATTCGGCAAATATCCCAAATCATGGCATGATACCTAAGTTATTTTGACGCAGGTCTAAATTATTTGCTCAAATGCAATTATTGATATTAAGTAATTGTTGGGAATTGTTGTCAATATTGTTGTTTGTGATATATATCCTACGTGAAGAATCTAATGACCAAATTCCTCAGTGAACCTCTCACGCGCTCGCATTTCGAGGAAGTCACGGTCGTCTCACTAATAGATAATTTATCCATTGTTTTAAGTGGTAACCTATTAAACAAACTATGTTAAACCTATTCCAACTTATGAAAGTCATTAGTCTAAAGCAAGACTGGTGGGCCATGAATCAGAGAAATTTGCATTTAATTTGTTCATCATAATTATTACGTAATATAGTATACTGTATATAGTAGTATATAAGAGTTTATTGGTAGCATAGCATATATGACATTTCCCATAAACATGTGATGACCTCGATGTTGCCAGTTTTTATTTTTTTCCTGAAACTATTACCTTCTCATAGTTTGTTTCAACAATGCATATATTATCATCTCCACGAGCGTAGACATTGCAAGAAAAGATTCTAACTAATGATAAGTAAAGTTCTTTCATGGTCACAATATATACTTTTATAGATGTCAAACATAAAAATATAATAAAATTCTATATTAACATAAATATATATTGGATACACATTTACGTCATGGCTTTAACATCAGTATTTCGTGTAGCTTCCTCCGGCATCAATAATTTCTTGCAATTGTTGCGGCATAGAAGAGGCCAGATTGTAAGGAATGTTTGGTGTTCGGTGTAAGCTCCCAACTATTCCTCGCGAGAGCTAAAAGTGCTTCAAATGTTCTTTCATTGCATTGCTCCCATTCGTTAATCATTATTGCCCAAAGGTTTTCAATCGGATTCATATCAGGAGAACGTGGTGGCAGAATTAGATTAATAATCTCTGGGTGATCTTCGTACCACACTCTCACAATGTTACTCCTATGAATGGGACTGTTATCTTCCATTAAGTAAAATGGTTCTGGTGCTGGAACCAGATACGCACGAACACTGGGTAGCAGCACCTCTTCCAGTATCTGGCAATATTGCTGTCTAGTAAAGCGTCCATCTACTTGAGTCAATTCTCCGACACCATAGCCAGACATCCAGCCCCACACACACCGAGATTGATGTGACCACTACGTTTGCTCGGGAAAACATTTCCTTCTTCTTAGCATTTTCCGCGCTGCCTCCAACAATGCAGGGAACCATGACTATCTGTTGAAAATGTTTTTTCGTCACAGTACACAACTTTTCTCCAGAATTCTTCCTCCTGCGGCAAGTATTGCAAGGCAAATCCCATCTGCGCCTCTTTATGCTCAATCTCAATGCTGGTTTTATAGCTGGATGGTGAGAAAAATACCCTGCCTCGTGAAGTCTGTTGTTCACTATATTTGCGCTACAGTGAAGGTTCAGGTGTCTGTAAATATGCATCGCTGGAACAAACGGATGCTTTCTGGCATGATTAACAATCGCAGCATCTTCCCCATGAGATGTTGAACGCGGAGGACCAGACCTCGGCAAAGTAGCGATTGAGTTTTCTGCTTCATACCGATGAATCTACCGTTCCACAGTGCTTCGATGAACGTCTAGTCATCTTGATATTTCTCTTATTGGCACACCATATTCATGCAATGTCACCATTGCTCCCCACATTGCCTGGGTCGTCTCATGGTGCACAGACGGCCTTTCCAGCTTTGTGTAAATGGCTTATGTGAAGCGTGCTGGAATGATAAAGGAAATGAAGATACCATGCACCCTTTCTGAAATTGATTTCGGTTGTGAAGGGTACCAACCCTTCGAATGGTAATAATAATCAGCCAATTTCCTATTTTGTTGAACATATGCATAAAAAATTCGTCTTAAAAGACAAGGATCCAAAGATTGTCAGCAATAGTTTATATCCCAACTGAATATAGTCAGCCATCAACAGTATAATCATATTTTATTTCCATAACTACTCATGACTACTCTGTCATAGTAAACCTTATTATGACTTAGGTAGTAGTGGTAATTCTGAGTGGCGCCCTCTAGCCACATGTACGTTAAACCTATCAGTGCATCTAAGACCAGGCTCTTCTGTTTCTGTCAATTCATTGTTAGTTTAAGGTATTTTGCTCTTTGTCTTTCTAGGTCTAGGGCATTAAAATAAATATTTGAGTTTGTGTTTAGCATTTCCTCCCTTCTTAATTCCCCACCCAACCTCGTTTCCTTCGACATAGCAACGCTTACCTCCATCCTCATTCCACTTCCTTCATTAAACCTATTATCGCTTTTACTGTCCCTTCCTTCCATCCTTCAATGCCAGCATTCTTAAACCTAGCACATAAATTATATAATATGGAATCTAACACCTTAGATCTCTACGCATTCATGTTACTTGAAGATGCCTGTGTCTTAGGGGAATCTAAGTGTTGAGAGTGGGCTTGAGGGGTAGTCTGTAGATTATTGCAGATGACCTTGAATGCTCCACTTATTTAAAAATGATTATTTATTACGCATATCATGTGGCATAATACACACATGAATTTAAGTATCTCTTACACTATAGGAATGGAATTGAATCCTACCAGAGTTAAAAAGTCGCAAAATATGATAGATTAGTTTGTATTAAGAGGTCACTAAGAGAAAAGGATTTGGAGTAGAGCGGAAGGCAGAGTATATATTTTCTCGAGTTTTGGTTATTATTAACGTTATATGGATACATTGCTGATGTCCCTGCTGAAGACCTCTGATGGGATGAGGAGAGAGTGAGAGCTACAAGGAGTTACAAGGAAAAGAAGTACCTCAAAAGGCCTTGCGGCCCATACCGAGGAGGTACCAATGGCAATGGGTGCCAGAAGAAAATTTTGTACACACTCAAATAGTGTGCAAGATTTGGTCTAACCTTTTCTTGAACTGATCCACAGAGGAACTGTTCACAACTTCCGAAGGTAACCTGTTCCATGTGTCACAGATCTTATACATAAAGTAATTCCCACACACACTAGTCCTAAACCGTTTCAAATCCAACTTCCAACCATTGTTGCGAGTTGGGTTATCATTTAAACTAAACATACTTCTAAAATCGACATCGTTGAACCCGCATAAGAGCTTGAAAACCTCGATTAGTTGACCGTGCAGCCTCTGAGTTTCAAGCAAAAACAAGTTCAGGGCGCGTAACCGTCGATTGTAGCCCATATGCCTAATGGAAGGGATTAACTTTGTGGCCCTCGCCTGCACTCGCTCCAGCCTCTCAATATCTTTCCTGAGGGTGGGTGACCAGAACTGCACAGCATACTCCAGGTGCGGCTGAACCAGGGAATTGTACAGTGAGAGCACAATCTCCTTGTTCCGAAACTGAAATTGCCTCCTGATATAACCCAATAGTTTCTGGGCTTTCTTTTCCACCTCTACACACTGTTTCATAAACTTAAGGTCGCTGCTAATTAGCACACCCAAGTCCTTTTCTAAATCAGTCACCTCGATATTACCGTACTACCCAACATTGAGTAGTCTGACTTGGGATTGGCGTAGCCAATGTGCATCACTTTGCATTTACCCAAGTTAAACGGCATTTGCCATTTTTTGGACCACTCTCCTATCCTACCTAGGTCCGCATGCAGTTCCTCGATCGCTTCGGGCATCCCAACATTGGCCCCAAGCTTGGTGTCATCAGCGAATTTGGCGATCCGACTGACGATGCCACCGTCGATATCATTTATGTAAATGATAAACAACAGTGGCCCCAAAACGGAACCCTGAGGAACCCCACTAGTGACCGAGGCCCAACCTGAACTAGCCCCTTTAATTACCACCCTCTGCCACCTATTCCTCAGCCAGTTTTCAATCCACCTACCTATTTCCCCACCGATACCCAGCGCGCACACTTTCGCCATTAGCTGGCGGTGAGGTACCTTATCAAAGGCTTTCTGAAAGTCAAGATAAAGTATATCAATCGCCCTACTCTTATCGTACTCACTCAACATGACGTGGAAAAACTTGAGCAAGTTGGTGAGACACGACCTATGCCGTCTAAACCCATGTTGGGAGTCCCCAAGCAGCTTGTAGGAATCCAAATGGTCAATGATCCTATCAGCTATTATCCCTTCTAATAATTTACCTACAACTGAAGTGAGACTAATGGGATGATAGTTCCCTGGACTTTCGTGATCCCCTTTCTTAAAGATATGGGTCACGTTAGCTTCCCTCCAGTCACCAGGCACCTGGCCCATCTCCAACGATTTGTTGAAGACTGTAGCCAGGTGGGGAGCCACCTGGTCGCACACTTCTCGCAGCACTCTTGGGAGAAACTGGTCTCGCCCAGGAGCCTTAAACGCTCAGTTTGTCTATTCTATCGGCAATGACTGTCGCGGTACATCTAACACTATCCAGGCCAGCACCTTCGTGCCTCACGCCTGGCTCCGGGCGGGATGATGCGGGTAAGAGAGAGAGAGAGAGAGAGAGAGAGTTACAAGGAGTTACAAGGAAAAGAAGTACCTCAAAAGGCCTTGCGGCCCATACCGAGGAGGTACCAATGGCAATGGGTGCCAGGGAAAATTTTCTACACACTCAAATAGTGTGCAAGATTTGGTCTAACCTTTTCTTGAACTGATCCACCGAGGAACTGTTCCTGTTATTAAAAGTTTAATTTTCTTTCAACTATCCTAGCAGTAGTAGAAAACTGGATAGAAAAGTAGAAGGCTCTCTCCCCACCCTCCACTCCCTCCCTGCCAGAGGCAGGTACGGAAAAAGGTTGAAGAAAATACCTTGACCCTGGAAAAGTAGCCAAGGAAATTTTACAGGAAAGTGGAGAATATATAAATAGCTCTATATTTACCTTGCTCACAGAGACACCGTGCAAGCGAACTCCTGCAGAGTTTTCTTATGTTTTAATCTTAAACTATCAACGTGTTAAAGTAATTCCCACATATACTAGTCCTAAATCGTTTCAAATCCAACTTCTAACCATTGTTGCGAGTTGGGTTATCATTTGAACTAAACATGCTTCTAAAATCGACATCTTTGAACCCGCGTCACGTAAGCGTCGATTGTAGCCCATATGCCTAATGAAAGGGATTAACTTTGTGGCATTTTTCGCCAATCCACCTACCTACTTCCCCACCAATACCCAGCGCGCGCACTTCGGCCATTAGCCGGCGGTGAGGTACCTTATCAAAGGCCTTCTAATCAATCGCCCTACTCTTATCATACTCACTCAACATGACGTGGAAAAACTCGAGCATGATGGTGAGACACGACCTATGCCGTCTAAACCCATGTTGGAGTCACCAAGTAGCTTGTAGGAATCCAAATGGTCAACAATACTACTCGCTGTTATCCCCTCTAAATATTTACCTACAACTGAGAGAGAGAGAGAGAGAGAGAGAGAGAGAGAGTTACAAGGAGTTACAAGGAAAAGAAGTACCTCAAAAGGCCTTGCGGCCCATACCGAGGAGGTACCAATGGCAACGGGTGCCAGGGAAAATTTTCTACACACTCAAATAGTGTGCAAGATTTGGTCTAACCTTTTCTTGAACTAATCCACCGAGGAACTATTCCTGTTATTAAAAGTTTATTTTTCTTTCACCTATCCTAGCAGGAGTAGAAAACTGGATAGAAAAGTAGAAGGCTCTCTCCCCACCCTCCGCTCCCTCCCTGCCAGAAGCAGGTACGGAAAAAGGTTGAAGAAAATACCTTGACCCTGGAAAAGTAGCCAAGGAAATTTTACAGGAAAGTGGAGAATATATAAATAGCTCTATATTTACCTTGCTCACAGAGACACCGTGCAAGCGAACTCCTGCAGAGCTTTCTTATGTTTCAATCTTAAACTATCAACGTGTTAAAATAATTCCCACATATACTAGTCCTAAATCGTTTCAAATCCAACTTCTAACCATTGTTGCGAGTTGGGTTATCATTTGAACTAAACATGCTTCTAAAATCGACATCTTTGAACCCGCGTCACATAAGCGTCGATTGTAGCCCATATGCCTAACGAAAGGGATTAACTTTGTGTCATTTTTCGCCAGTTTCCAATCCACCTACCTACTTCCCCACCAATACCCAGCGCGCGCACTTCGGCCATTAGCCGGCGGTGAGGTACCTTATCAAAGGCCTTCTAATCAATCTCCCTACTCTTATCATACTCACTCAACATGACATAGAAAAACTCGAGCATGATGGTGAGACACGACCTATGCCGTCTAAACCCATGTTGGAGTCCCCAAGTAGCTTGTAGGAATCCAAATGGTCAACAATCCTACTCGCTATTATCCCCTCTAAATATTTACCTACAACTGAAGTTAAATGGTGTTATTTATAGAGGTTCGAAGCCTCTCTTCCCACGCATGAGATAGCAGTAGCGTCCTAATCATAACAGTAGAGAAAAAGACAATACTAAAAGTTTTTCTTTGCAGTCAGAGGAGAACATCCCTAACCTAAGCTAAAAGGACAGAGTGGGATGGGAAGGGGTCCTAGTAACCCACGGGACAGGTTTGTACAACAGACTTCACCCGCCCTCCCGAAAGAGAGAGAACCTAAAGGAATTGGCAGCCAATTTCTCTAGAATCCCACGACTCGGGACCGGAGGGCTGTCACACCCCAAGTATAAAGTTTACAACACGCAGAAGGAACGTGCATAACCTTTATACCCCCTGCGAGAGAGAGAGAGAGAGAGAGAGAGTTACAAGGAAAAGAAGTACCTCAAAAGGCCTTGCGGCCCATACCGAGGAGGTACCAATGGCAACGGGTGCCAGGGAAAATTTTGTGAAAGTTTATTTTTCTTTCAACTATCCTAGCAGTAGTAGAAAACTGGATAGAAAAGTAGAAGGCTCTCTCCCCACCCTCCGCTCCCTCCCTGCCAGAGGCAGGTACGGAAAAAGGTTGAAGAAAATACCTTGACCCTGGAAAAGTAGCCAAGGAAATTTTACAGGAAAGTGGAGAATATATAAATAGCTATATTTACCTTGCTCACAGAGACACCGAGCAAGCGAACTCCTGCAGAGTTTTCTGAGGTTTTAATCTTAAACTATGAGTGTGTTCAGTACTTTGTCTAGCCTATTTTTAAACAGATTTACACTTTGACTGGAAACAACCTCTGAGAGAAGTTGGTTCCAGATATTAACTATTTTATAGGAAAAGAAATTTCCGCAGACTGAGGTCCTAAATGTCTTTACACACTCAAATAGTGTGCAAGATTTCGTCTAACCTTTTCTTGAACTGATCCACAGAGGAACTGTTCACAACTTCCGAAGGTAACCTGTTCCATGTGTCACAGATCTTATACGTAACGTAATTCCCACACACACTAGTCCTAAACCGTTTCAAATCCAACTTCCAACCATTGTTGCGAGTTGGGTTATCATTTAAACTAAACATACTTCTAAAATCGACATCGTTGAACCCTCGTAAGAGCTTGAAAACCTCGATCAGTTGACCGCGCAGCCTCCGAGTTTCAAGCGAAAACAAGTTCAGGGCGCGTAACCGTTGATTGTAGCCCATATGCCTAACGGAAGGGATTAACTTTGTGGCCCTCGCCTGCACTCGCTCCAGCCTCATTATCTTTCCTGAGGGTGGGCGACCAGAACTGCACAGCATACTCCAGGTACGGCCGAACAAGGGAATTGTACAGTGAGAGCACAATCTCCTTGTTCCGAAACTGAAATTGCCTCCTGATATAACCCAATAGTTTCTGGGCTTTCTTTTCCACCTCTACACACTGTTTCGTAAACTTAAGGTCGCTGCTAATTAGCACACCCAAGTCCTTTTCTAAATCAGTCACCTCGATCGATATTACTGCCCAACATCGAGTAGTCCGACTTGGGATTGGCGTAGCCAATGTGCATCACTTTGCATTTACCCAAGTTAAACGGCATTTGCCATTTTTCGGACCACTCTCCTATCCTACCTAGGTCCGCACGCAGAGAGAGAGAGAGAGAGAGAGAGAGAGAGAGAGAGAGAGAGAGAGAGAGAGAGAGTTACAAGGAGTTACAAGGAAAAAGAAGTACCTCAAAAGGCCTTGCGGCCCATACCGAGGAGGTACCAATGGCAACGGGTGCCAGGGAAAATTTTGTCTTTCAACTATGCTAGCAGTAGTAGAAAACTGGATAGAAAAGTAGAAGGCTCTCTCCCCACCCTCCGCTCCCTCCCTGCCAGAGGCAGGTACGGAAAAAGGTTGAAGAAAATACCTTGACCCTGGAAAAGTAGCCAAGGAAATTTTACAGGAAAGTGGAGAATATATAAATAGCTCTATATTTAGCTTGCTCACAGAGACCGAGCAAGCGAACTCCTGCAGACGTTTCTGAGGTTTTAATCTTAAACTATGAGTGTGTTCAGTACTTTGTCTAGCCTATTTTTAAACAGATTTACACTTTGACTGGAAACAACCTCTGAGGGAAGTTGGTTCCAGATATTAACTATTTTATAGGAAAAGAAATTTCAGCAGACTGAGGTCCTAAATGTCTTTACACACTCAAATAGTGTGCAAGATTTCGTCTAACCTTTTCTTGAACTGATCCACAGAGGAACTGTTCACAACTTCCGAAGGTAACCTGTTCCATGTGTCACAGATCTTATACGTAACGTAATTCCCACACACACTAGTCCTAAACCGTTTCAAATCCAACTTCCAACCATTGTTGCGAGTTGGGTTATCATTTAAACTAAACATACTTCTAAAATCGACATCGTTGAACCCTCGTAAGAGCTTGAAAACCTCGATCAGTTGACCGCGCAGCCTCCGAGTTTCAAGCGAAAACAAGTTCAGGGCGCGTAACCGTCGATTGTAGCCCATATGCCTAACGGAAGTGATCAACTTTGTGGCCCTCGCCTGCACTCGCTCCAGCCTCTCAATATCTTTCCTGAGGGTGGGCGACCAGAACTGCACAGCATACTCCAGGTACGGCCGAACAAGGGAATTGTACAGTGAGAGCACAATCTCCTTGTTCCGAAACTGAAACTGCCTCCTGATATAACCCAATAGTTTCTGGGCTTTCTTTTCCACCTCTACACACTGTTTCGTAAACTTAAGGTCGCTGCTAATTAGCACACCCAAGTCCTTTTCTAAATCAGTCACCTCGATATTACTGCCCAACATCGAGTAGTCCGACTTGGGATTGGCGTAGCCAATGTGCATCACTTTGCATTTACCCAAGTTAAACGGCATTTGCCATTTTTCGGACCACTCTCCTATCCTACCTAGGTCCGCACGCAGAGAGAGAGAGAGAGAGAGAGAGAGAGAGAGAGAGAGAGAGAGAGAGAGAGAGAGAGAGAGAGAGAGAGAGAGAGCTAGCTTTTAAATCACACATTTTAAATGGTTTGTAGGTATTTTTAAGGGCTTCACGTATGTTATTTTAGTCTAGGGTAGTTTATGTGGAGGTGCTAACGTAACTTGCACTTGGGACTGTTAATTGTAAGACAACTACCATAGCTGCGACTGAGACACGTTATCCCCTGCATACTCTATATATATCTACCGTATATACAGTGTCTCTATATATAAATAGATAGTGATCAACACAATGATAATGTGGACGTCATTGATGGGGTTAGAGCAATTATGTGCACCAATCCAAACACACCTCCGCTGCCATAAGGACCACCCATTTTATACTTAACAGATTAGCTTGGGACGAGACAGAGGCGCGAGACTTCTTGTAAGCACTGTACATCATCCTCATGACCTGAATGGGAGTACAGAATTCAATGATTTTTATTAACTCCTCTTTGAGAGGTAGCTACATTTGACAGTCAGTAATGGAATTTTAATAAAGTCTATTTAAAGAAGAAAAATGTTTACGATCACTACTAGGTTTATTTTAGTCCAGAAATCCAAAAAGATGATAGGCCTATCTGATAAAAATCTTGAATTTATAATTGTTCTAATGGTTTAAAGTAGGCTTATAGTGTATGGCTCATTTAAGCTGACTTGGTTTAGATGAACTATTTGTGATCAGGCTTCAAAAGGAAGAAGTGAACTTTTTAATTGTTTACTCTGTAGTATCAGCCTAATATTTTCCCCTGTGCTTGGGGCTGAGGGTCTGATTGTTTTACTGTTACTGACAATTTTTTTTATTTTCAGGCAAGAACTTGTATAACAATGAACATGTTGCAATTAAATTGGTAAGTAAATGTAGTATAGGCCTACCCACTCTTGTTTGGAATTATGCATTACTAGTCTGATATATTAATTAAACAGTTTTCTTTTGAGGAAAATCTCCCTACTCTTAGTAGTAAAAATATATATTTTTTTCTTCCTGTACACATTTGGCCCTATATACAATACCTGCATAACTTTTAACCCTTGGTCTGACCTTAATATAGGCTGACTAACTTTGATCCCTCCTTCTCCCCTTACGTACACCAAAAAAAGTCGGGTGCAATAAGTAGAGTTACCTTATTTTGGCTCCTTAAAATTGGGAGGTCTTTGGACACTCACAATTCTTGAAAAAGCTATCACTTTATTATAGCTATTGGCTTAAAGATACTGGATACTTGAAGACCCTTCCAAATTTGGTTTGTTTTATTTTATTTCTAGTTTCTGAAGGTAAATTATTGTACTATAAAAAAATATAAACATTTGTAATGTTGGCCAAAATCAACTTGTCCTACATTCCTATACTGTATTGTTAATGGAACTGACATATTTTACCCCCCTTTCTGTCCACAAGATGAACAGCATTCATTACTTAGAGTAATTAATTTGGAGGGGCCATATTGGATTGTACTTGTCTATCAATTCATCACAATTTTGTCTGGGCTTCAACCTTTGAAAAACATACATACACATTTAGGTTTTAGGTTGTTAGTTTTTTAAGGTGTCAATGTTTTGGTCTTTTTGATGAAATGGATAGGACCCTATACTATGGGTCTACATTTTCATGTCCAGGCTGTACTGTAACTTTTGAACTGCTTTATTTTAATTGATGAAACTTCACACACAGTGACACACACACACACACACACACACACACACACATACATATATATATATATATATATATATATATATATAATATATATATATATATATTAGGGTGGTCCAAAAAGTTAAAGCATCGACTAAGTTCTCTCCACAAGGTTGGTTTTATGCCTCTTGGTGTGGACAGTATTTGTGCAAAGTTTCAAGTTATTCGGTTAATATTTAGGGGTCACCCCACTTGCCCCCTTTTTGAAAATTTGGGAAAATATATAGACAACTGAATAACTAAATTTTTTTTGGTTCTCAAAGAATATGAAAGAAAACAGTAAGACAATAGGACATGATAATGGGTGTATCTTCATTATTTCTTCTGCATCAGAGTCGCCTTGGATGGTATTGGTATCTGTTTTCGGTGGGTGGCTACGAGTTGTAGGAGGTACTGCTTCTGGTCCTCGTTTCATGTCAAAGTGTCATTGTAGCATTGTGCGAGAGCAATACCTCGCTCGGCAGCATCATTGACGACTTTCATCTTTAAGGCGCGATCTCTAAGTTCCCTGTAGTTCTTGTCATTTGGCCATTCCCGTGGATCTTTTGAAGTAACTGGTGCGCTTCCTCCTTACCTCCAACTTTCAAGGCATCAAAGAGGGTCAATGTCCTTTTCGTGATGAAGGATGCCACATCATTTTCAACACCAGCTTCCGCCATGTCGATTCGTCGGGGGCAGCCATTCTTTTGGGGATGTTGGAGGTGTTGAACCATTCTCCTTTTGGTATCAGGATCGATCCTATTATCGAAGAAGGCCAGTCCAATCAGATGCTCCGACAAGTACCACAGGTGGCGTCTTAGAGCTGTCTTCGCCGCTTGTGCAGCTCCTCCGTGTGGATATTTTTCCAGAAGATGCAGCATTTTGAGATCATTGAGAGGAGCTTGTGTCCCCATTGGCGCTTCATGCCAGTACTTGACGTAAATCAGACTGACAAATAAAGCCAGCTGAGTCACGTTTCGTTCTTCGCGTGCTGTGAGCTTGAATTGATAGTGAAAGAGGTAGATTTTGAGTGCATAAATCGCCTTCGCCATCCATCTCGCGTGGTGCATGGGACCCGGAGCTCAGATAAAGAGTTGACCACCAGTCTTTCCCCCCAGGAAGAGCAAAGATAGTTCAAGGAACTCCTTGTAGTCGTCACGAGGTTGGCTTGCCTGAAGAGCGTTAGGTAAGTAAGTGAGCATCTCTTTTCTCATCTCTTAGAGTTGAGGGTTCTCGAACAAGCTGTCCGATGCTGACACAAATGCTTCGTGGGAGAGAAATGGCCATTCCTTTTGAAATCGCTTAAAAAGGCCTGTTTCAGGACTTCCTGTTGAGCCAAATATTGAGGCAAAGACATCAGCAAGTACAACTTCAAGTATATGATGTCGACAACCGATCCAAACTAGCTCGTGACCCAATGCTTCTTCAATCCTGACACAGGCTCCACGATGTAAACCTGTGTTTGACGCAGTGGTATCGAAGATGAGACCTCTCACATGCTGTTCCACGTTCCATAATTTCATAGTTTGAAGGCATGCCTGGGCCTGTGCTTCTCCAGTTCCTTGTTTCATCTTTGGGACACCAAGCAGCAGCTTCTGTCCATTGAATGTTATAAGGATTGCTATCCGATGCACATTCGTCTTCTTCCCTTCAATGCCGGGGAGAAGCTTTCCGTCCCAATGGAGAAGGACAGGGTCTTCTAGAGAGAATGATTCTAGGTCTTCTCGAGCTGCCTGTTCTTGCCCACTTTCTCTGTAGCGATGAATAGAGCTCCGAGAGCACGTCATCCCAGACAGATCATGCCCCGTGGCCTGTAATACAGCTCCAGTTACGAAAACAGCATTCCGGTCAGAAAGATTGGTGCGATCCATTGCTCCAATGACTTCTGGAGATTGGAAAATGTTCGTAACCTTGTTCTTGGGATGCTTTGGTGCCGGAGCTTCAGACGAAGAAGGAATCGGAACCGATGGTCTATAATCGTCGTCGTCTTGCGAAAAAATGGAAGAAGAAGAGGAAAGATCAATTGATGACACTCCTGCTTCTTCCAAATCTTTGTGTGTTGCTTCATGCCTTGCCTTCCTCTTGGCTTCCTTCTCCATTCTGGATCGCTTTCTGTCCTCTTGTGTAGTCGTTTCCTTATCAATGCCAGCCATGCTGCAAGAATTGACGTCCTTGCGCTGCATGGACAGGAAATTTCGGTCCTCAACGTTGACGATTGTGCTCATGGCATCACTGGTTGCGATGTCAAACAGTTCCTGGATGTCCGCTTTGAAGATGTCTTCATTCATTCTATCACTGGCACGTTGCCTGGTCCTGTGCTTCTTGAGTGTTTTTAGCGGTCTAAAGCTTTGAAAGCTTACGGACACAGGAGTCGATCCGTTGAGTTGGGATCCACGCTCGGGTCCAGACTTCAATCACCCTCTGGCATGCCTGGTTCAGACTGTCGGAGGTGGTTTGCTTTTGATTGATGTGGTGGTATTGCCCCAAGAGGAGGGTGTCAAGGCATGTAGGGAGCCTTGACGTGGATAAAGTTCCAGTTGCCATCCCTAGAAGCCAAACTTTTGGAATTGATCAAGTTTGAGCCATCGGACCTACGGAAGAAAAAGTACATTATATAATATATATATTCAGAGTGGGGCGACCTCTAAATATTCACCAATCACGCTGCAATTTTGCACAGACCATGTGGACACTAAATGGACAAAAACCACACTTGTGGAGACTATCTAAGACAATTTTGAAATTTCCCCCTATGGATTTGGACCACCCTAATATATATATATATATATATATATACAGGGTGGGCGGAAAGTAGCTCCCTATTTTGGATTGGTAAAAAAATACGTATATTATTCATTTATTTCAGAAAAAATAATATGAAAAGGTAGGCATACATGGTAGGTTTTCTCTAAAATTCAATGTGGGCTCCAACTCTTTCCACCAGCTTCTGGAGCCGCCCAGGAATGGCGTCCACTGACTTTAGCAGGAACTCCGGCGGGATGGAGAACATGACTTCCCGAATTCGGTCCTCCAGTTCTTCCAATGTCCTCGGTTTGGTGCGGTAGACTTCTTCCTTTACCCACCCCCAAAGAAAGAAGTCGCACGGTGTCAAGTCGGGGCTCCTGGCTGGCCATTGATGTGGACCACGACGACCCATCCAACGCCCAGGGAAGTGGGCATCCAGCCACTAACGGACAACAAGAGCGAAGTGCGGAGGGGCGCCATCTTGCATAAATATCAGATCGTCGATGTTCTCCATGTGCTGACAACCGGCCAGACCTCGTTTCGCAACATAGCAAGGTACCGCTCAGCATTCATGGTGTTGCGCAGAAGGAACGGGCCCACAACCTGATCTGAGGTCATACCACACCACACCGTTACACTGAACCGATTCTGCCGTTTTTCAGCGGTAACCGTGCGACTTCTTTCTTTGGGGGTGGGTAAAGGAAGAAGTCTACCGCACCAAACCGAGGACATTGTAAGAACTGGAGGACCGAATTCGGGAAGTCATGTCCTCCATCCCTCCGGAGTTCCTGCTAAAGTCAGTGGACGCCATTCCTGGGCGGCTCCAGAAGCTGGTGGAAAGAGTTGGAGCCCACATTGAATTTTAGAGAAAACCTACCATGTATGCCTATCTTTTCATATTATTTTTTCTGAAATAAATGAATAATATACGTATTTTTTTACCAATCCAAAATAGGGAGCTACTTTCCGCCCACCCTGTATGTGTGTGCCATATATATATGGCTGGGTCAAAATTTTATATTGAAAAGGTACATATATATTGTGGGGGGTTTGAATGGAACACAGGAACCCCCTCATAAATTATTTTTGCTGTTTAAAGCCTCCTACCCCCCTGACACAGTTTTTCACTTTTTGACCTATATTGAAGAATATTCCATTTATACGAGACTTGCTCTCCATTCAGGTTTTTGATGACATAAATCTTTATTAATTTAGATTATTTTATTTAATAATGTACAGTATTAGGAAAATTAATTAAGTACAACAATATATTCAGAAGTAAAAATTAGAGGCATAATAAATGTGCTAAAATTCATTTAACTTTTTCATTGTTCCTTATCACATCAAAAGGGAAGAAATTTTCAATATCATTAGGAAATTTTATTTTGTCTGTTTCTTACTCATTCCATTGGGCCTTCCATTCAAACTTGGGCAGTTTTCACCTTGATTCTAATGAGTTTAAGATAAACTTTTGATGGTTGTCATATATTCTTTCCTGACATGCCTTTGTTACTCGGTTCACTGCCCTTTCCACAATTTGACTGTGGCATGGAAAAGAAGCCATCTCCAGTGGCTTACATTGAACCTATAGTAGCTCATTGTTGCTAAAATTGTTTAGCAGTAGTGGAGTAGTAATGAGCTATTTTTGCCAATTGATCATCTCGGTGTAGTCAGTAGATTGGAAATGGGGGGTTTGAGGCAACTCAAAGTTTCTGGTACCTGAAAATCCTGTTCTTGAAAGGATGATTTTCTGAATAGCTTGCTCCGTAATTTCTAGTCTCTTGTCAGTTACCATTGATATGAGTATATTTTCTGGGTGGTGCAAAGTAGGTGTTATTCTTTAATACTGGTTTAATACTAAATTTCAAAGCAAGCACATTAAATGCCAAAAGTTATATGCACCATCAGTTGCATTAGAATGAGATTTTATCCAAAACCATCCTGGAGTGTAGAACTGCATAATAATCTTGACTATCTTGAAGGTTTTTATCAGGATTTGGTGTTGAGATATATAATTGAAGGACCCTGTTGGCTAGAGTTAGCCAGTGAGCATGGTGAAGGGTACCTGGGGATCAGTGTTGGGCACTAAAGTGTTAATCCAATAACAGTTAATTAACGAAGTTAACTTTTTTTAACGGACTATTAACGGAAGTTAATTTCCATTTATCGTTATCGGACCAGTTAACTTCCGATAACTCGATATTTAGTCTGTTAAAGTCTGTTAACACGTTAACTGCGAGGAGTCATTCACGGAAGATCACTGCTCCGCGAATGAATTCAAACCGCCATGTGGAGGGTGAACCCTTTCCCCTTTATTAAAAATAAAAAAAAAAGTTAAGCAAAAAAGTTGCAAAACTTGATAAAAATAGTTAAATACCTATTTATTGTTGGATTTTGCATAAATAAACATTTTCTATGGGTTTTAAAGCTTTTTTCCTTGATTTTTTTAAATGTTAGTAAAGAAATAATCGTTAACGGATTATCGTTAACTTCCGTTAACTTTGTAGTAAAATTATCGGATTATCGTTATCGGAGTTAAAAATTGGGGTTAACGGATTATCGTTATCAAAGTTAACTTTTTGGTTAACGGTGCCCACCACTACTGGGGATCAAGTGGACAGATCTTGAGAAGTGTGTCCAGTTTGCACTGCCAGACACATATCAGATAGTCAGGGGGCTTAATCATATAATTGTTCAAATCATTCCAAAAGTGCCATTTTTGGACCACAGGTAGCTATGACCATATTAATTTGAATGTTTGCGGGAGCCAAGCTGGGCTCCCACTGTGGCAGCCATATTGGCCAAATCAAAATGGCCGCTGTCCAAAGTGACATCCACTTGAGTACCAATACTACAGGGTGGGCCGTAAGTTTCCATACATAGGAAAAATTAAACGTTTGTTTTTATGTTTCAGATACCCTAAGAATATGCGTTTGATGTAAGATCTTGTTTACTGATGAAGCAAATTTTTACGTCAGTGGAGAGGTTAATCGGCAAAACATACGTTATTGGAGTAATGCTAACCCTAACTGGCTGAGTCCGACGAAGATGCAAGGTGCCGGTAAAGTGATGGTGTGGGCCGGGATATGGGGTGACAGAATTATTGGACCAATTTTTGTCACCGAAAATCTTAATGCTGAAAGGTATCTTAACATGTTGCAAGAAGAGATTTTCCCATCCCTGCTAAACGAGGAAGGTAACTTCCCAGTTTACTTCCAGCAAGATGGAGCTCCACCTCATTATGGTCTTCACGTGCGTCGGTATTTGGATCAGCAGTTTCCGGATGCTTGGATTGGTCAGCGTGGTCCTGTGGAGTGGCCTCCCAGATCCCCAGATCTCACCCCCCTTGATTTCTATCTTTGGGGGCACTTGAAGGCCATGGTGTATCAGGAAAAGATACGAGACATAAATCATCTAAAGGAACGTATCACCAACGCCATTACAAGCATAACGTCAACTGTGCTAATGCGTGTTCATCAACAGTGGGGAACACGTATTGAAATGTGTTTTCAAAACAATGGCAACCATGTAGAGCATATATAAATAAAAATGGTTGTCCATAAAAAAGTTTATTTTTCCTATGTATGGAAACTTATGGCCCACCCTGTAGTACAGGTTACATAGTTAACTTGATAAAAAATAAGAGTCAGCATCAACATCCTTTGCTATTAAACTTTAGTATATACGCAAGTACAATCTTCTTTATTCCTTTTACTCACAGTACTGCATCTCATGATAATGTTTATCCAATAGATGGCTGTTCACTGATTAATAGTCGTCATTGTTCAGGCAGCCACCCTCACACTTGCAGAGTGTCGTACATCAAATTCCAGCACTACTGCATTTGCAATTCCCTCTGCAGGCTTTAGTGCATCCGCAATGAAGGAGAAGAGCACATGCCTTACTGGCATCAGCGAGAGTTGTCCAGAAAGGGAGCCATTGGTTGCTGCGCTTGTCATATTCCCATCCCCATTTATCAAAAGCAGGGAGTGTCTGATGGCATGTGGTTGACTGCTTCCACACAAAACTTGCCTGCAACAATGACCTCTTGATATGCTGGAAGAGGGCAGCTTGGGTAGGTGGTATGCTGTCCAATGATCGACTGCCACTAGAAAACAGATGGTGCCTGGCTACGTTTACAGATGCTTGTCCACATGTTTTACTGTACATGAGCACAACAAACCTCTCAATGTGTGTCATTTCAGGAGATACTAGACTGAAGGACTCGGGGTCTTCAGTCAATTTGATCATGGTTTCAGTTAAGTTTGGTGTATTATTCCATGCAGTCCATGCTGTCTTCTTCCCACATCCAAGAAACTGAGACGTAGTGTCGCAGCCTGTTAGTGCATGGAACAGAGGTAGAGCCAGCGACTTTGATGGACCAAGCTGTGATTGAATGCTGTGCACTGGGATGTCTCGGTAATATTTGCCACTACCAAAACCAATCCAGAGTTCTGTTAGGTCAAGCTGTTGAAAGAAAGCAATGGCAAGAACGACTATGTCACTGTCAACAGTGCGGATGAATGCTTTCTTGTGACCCTGAGATGATGCGTGAGCAAGATGCAGAATGATCCGCGTATCTGCCTCTGTGTGGTTGCATGGTTGGAGCCCTGATATATCAAATGCTTTATTGGAGAGCACAGTTTCTAATTCAGTGCTGAGGAGGAGTTTTCCACCCATGTCAATCTTGATCAGCTGTTTACTGATAAAGACGAACAGTTCCTTCTTGTTTTCCACATTTTTCAAATATGACTGCCAGTCTCGTTTGGGAATGGGTGTGGTACCATCACTATCTGGATCAAGTCGAGTACGTGCTCCTGAACCACGCCGCTGCTGTGCAAGTGATTTCAGACTGTCTTCAGGATAGGTATCCCACACGGCATCGACGCGCTCAACTGTGTCAGTCATCTGTGCTTTAATGAAAGGTATGATGTGTAGAGATACATATTCAGCAAATGTTGATGCTCTACTTGGACGCACAATGTGGACGATGGCGGCCATGTCATACAACTGAACTGTCACTTGTTTAGCAGGATTGGCAGATCCAGTTGGTGCATTGACACATGCAAGAATGTCTGATTTATTTCCAGCTCTGAGTGAACCTCGGTCTGAGAGTGAAGGGGGCTCTCGCTGATTCTCGTATGTGAAAAATTCTGTCATATCCGCATCTGGACGTGATTGTAGAGACAGGAATAGCTGAGTAATGAGCACTGTGTTTTGCTTCTGTACCCCCACTTTGCTACTCTTCTTGCGTGGGTCTGGCCGATTGCTGAATGTGTACACATTGTTTTTCTTTATAGTGTTTGATATAGGAACTGTCCCTTTGTCCAGCCTAGTCTTTACATACTCCTCATGAAGGGCTTGGCCAACTTCCTGTATCTGTGACAGTGATGCTGCTACTTCATTCTCCATAACATCGTGTGTGTCAAGGGCTACAAGCTCCTGATTTGTGGCCAGGAAGGGGTTGCCCAGTTCAGACACCACCTTTGTGAATGACTTGACATCCTTCAAAAACCTAGACTGTAGCCCAGGTGCTGTTTCGTGGTGGCCAGTTGGTCCTTCTGTAAGTTTCTGAGCATTCTCAAACTCTTCTATCATTCTGACACATTCAGGACCTGCCAACATGTACAATGCTAATGCTTCTGTTTTGTCATAGAGGTCAGATGCTCCACCACAGCCCTGCAGTACTTTGTTCATCTGCTCATGAGATTGATCTTTCGCGATGAGGCTGAATGTACGAGCAGACTTTTGGACTGTAAAGTTCCCTTTGAGGTACTCTGCGTACACCTGTGGATGGCTTTCAGCAAGACCAACCATATCTCTGACATGAATCGGCAACCAGCGGGCATAGTTAGTGTGGTCCAGCACAAAGAACCATGGACATAGTTCATCACACACCTGGACATAGAGAGGGAAGTCACCCTCTCTTAATGAGCGCACAAATCGACACATCAATAGCTCAAGCTCAATCACTAGTGACCAATATTTGAACATGTGAACATTTGCAGATTTCCTTGCACACCACATCTCATATGACTCACAAGGCCCCAGCACATTGGATGTGTATTGCAAGTATGCATTTTGCTTCAAATGAGAGAGGGAAACAAGTGACACTTGATGAGCATATCGTGTACGCTTTATGTGGTGATCATCGAGAGCTGACTGGGCACGTCCAGAGGAGAGGACATCTGCTTGAGCTAGAGCTGTGTCCCATCCGGAACCTCGTAGCACCTTGCCCATCATCAGCTGACACTTATCCTCGATATGTAAAGCTCCCAACTGCATCACAAACTTATCCTCACCCAGTGTGTCAGGAAACTCCCACTGTAACTGTTTGCATATGGCAAAGAGAGGCTGATCAGCCCCAAGGACAGGGGTTTGACCAGGGTTTATGAACTCAGTCGTAGTTTTCACAATCTCCATCGTGTGCTTCATCATTGATGCAGAAGCTGCCTTATCAGGAAATAAGGGGAGTATACCAGTCTCTGCCTTTGGCTTTATTGATGCATCATCCATGAGCTGAGAGTTGAAGCCTGACCACGTAACCACATCACGTTTTTCAAGCTCACCCTTTTCCAGCACTCTTCCAACATGTGCTATCCATGCATCATCTTTTACTTTGGCACCGTTGACCAGGCTGTGGTTCGGCCGAACTTGACCTTCGTTGATTCTGGGCACAAGAATGTCACGGGTGTTGAGTTCGATGGGAGGAACAATTACATAACTATCCGGCAACTTGGGTTTTGATGTATCAGATGGATCAAGTGTGATTGCTGGTCGACGAATTCCCAAGTTCTCTTTGGATAGGTGATTGGTCACAGTAATGCATGTTCCATGAAAATCACCACGTGACAAATTTCCCGTTTTGTTGCTGTCCAGATTGTCTACATCATGTGTAGTGAAAACTGAAAGTCTTGTATTTGTGGGTAGAACAATACCGTCTTCAGTGTGTCTCTTGCAAACAGCACGAGCTACCTGTGTTTTGACTTCCATCACACGGTCATATGAGACAGAGAGCCCAAGGTGATGGGCATTCTCTATCTGGTGCTTGAATCTGGCATCTCCATGCAGTTTAATACCATGGTAAAGTGGGAATGGCGTTTCACGATCCCTATTGTGACGGATTTGGGTGCTGTCTGATGAAGATGCATATTTTACTGTGTTGAATATCAGCAGTTGGCACAGTGTGCACGCAATCTTCGCCCTTGTGCCCAGTTCAGCATCACTGTTGGATTGCTCTCTACTATGTTTATCGATATTACCTTTAGGACCCTGGAGGACAACATTGATGAAACCTAACAGTGTTTCTTCTATGGGGGACGTCAGGCATTGTGGAGAGAATGAACCATTAAATGGCTCTTGTTTCTGAAGGATTCGCTTTCGTAGTGCCATAGCAGCACGTATCAATAACACAGCTTCATCTTGATTGATTTGTGAGGAATGATAGCTTTGTTCTAGCACAGCACCCACTTTTGCCTTGTGGCTAATGAATACATCTCTCCCCTGTGCATAGGAAGCCCACTCAGGAAGATGCTCAAGCAGATGGTCTTTGAATCTTGTTGCATGAGGTTCTCTACCAGAACAGGGATGTCCTAGATCTGACATCATTATCTTGTACATTTCCCGTAAGTCAGACAACTTGTGGACCTCAGACTGAGAGTCATCCACAAATGCCACTAACTGTGCTATGACCATGGGATCAAATGGGGGAGGCTTGGGTTCACTTGAAGATCGACGTTCAACTGCACGAGCTCCATCACGAAGCCGCCAATAGCATTGTACATGATAACATGCATCCATTGCATGTGCATCAGAACCTGCAGTCAAGCGCCCATATAAATGCCAGTTGTTAGTTGTTTTTGCCCAATTCTTCAGATTTTGATCAATGTTGTCACTTAAGGCTCTATGAAGATCATGCTGATCCTCACCCAGACATATGATGCAGAATAATGTTTCTGGAGGTGATCCGTAACTTGATCTGAGTTTCTTCGGACTTATCCCAGCTGCACATTCATCTTGCGTGGCCACTTTTCCTCGTGCCCGCTTTACCCTGTAACTGTTGCATGCACTCCTACAACTTTTATGATACACTGCAGCATGTGATTGGAGGGTTGCTGCAATTCCTGAGCCATCATCGAGCTCACTAACCTTGATACCAGATGGAACAGCATTGAGCTGCACAAAATCATTCAGATCTCTTTCAAGAGATGAATATCCCTGTTCTTTTGGCTGTTGTAATGCCTCGTCTTTGCTGGACTGACATAGGCAACACAGTGTCCAATTAATTCCAGTTATGTTAGTAGACATGTTGAGGTATTAATGTTCTACTACACACTACTAACTACACACTAACGAGATCTTCATATCTGCAGGCCTGAAGAGACTAGAATGTGAAGAAGACCACCACCGCATAGACTTGCTTCAGAGGAATACAGGTATGCCAACACCTGCAAAAATAATAAAAAATAGATTAATAGTGGACAAAATGTCAGTAGAAATCCAATGTAAAAGTTAATATAGCTGTTACAACCACAAATCTAAGTGCAATAATTATGTATCATGATTCAATTGACATAAAATGTACATTTCTTATAAAATAATATCAAATGTGGATATATACGACCTGACGTATATCTTGAATTAAAAAACAAATATCAGAACTGGATTCTCTATACTCAAAAACATACAAAAAGTGTCATTATTTGCTGTTCTACTATGATTGGTTGTTATTTTATCGCCCAATGTCAGACCAGATGGTGGCCATCTTGGATTCGTCCATAATGGCTGCCACAGGGAGAGCCCATGTTGGCTCCCGCAAAAAAATGAATGCTTATGGTCATATCTACCCCTGGTAAAAAAAATGGTACTTTTGGAACAAAGGGAACAATCAGGGTGATTTTTTGGATTAAGCCCCCCTGACTAAGAGATATCTTTGATCACTGCTTAGCTCCTTCACAAGATTTGCTGGAAATTCTTTAATGTTTCCCTTTACGTGAGAATGTTTGTCTACCTCCAATTTTGTTAAATCTGTTTTCAATTTATTCCCAATTGAACCCACAAAAGTATTTGGACCTGTTGTTTTACCATTATTGGATTTGTAGATGTGCAGCTCATTCAAATGCTAGAGGCACATTAACCACTGCACTGGTCTGTTAAGATGAATTTCAACCAGTTTTATGGCTCCACAAATTTTTCCTATATTTACAGGAGTACCATCACACAGTAAAGCTCTGATAGTATCTGTGCTGTTTGAGTCTGTAATAATAGTTATCAACTTTTCTGCAATGCAGCGAGCAGTTCTATTATCTGGTGTGACATGGTGGTCTACATAGATGTTTCCAGGTTCTTTCACAATAACATAGTGTTCTTCTTTTATCTTTCCACTTTTAGTTAGTGTTATCTTTCCTTCCATCAAATCCAAGGCACTCCATCTTCAGATTTTCAGATTTAGACCTAAAAGTATTTGTTTCACCCATGTGATTTCTTTCTCTTTCTAATTTCTTTCTCTTTCTAATTTCTTTCTATCAAGCATGTTGGTGTGGTTAAGGATCCCCATATCTTTTAAAGCTACATTGACTATTGCAGCTGCAGCTTTACAACTTACATGATAATGATCTGCTGTCAATGCTAGGTTTTTATAGGAGTGCCTGTTCTGAGTATTCTCAGTCAATTCTAAATCGGCCTCATAATCTACATCCTGACTGTGAATCTACATCCATGTTGTCTTTGGTATTTTCTATAAATTCTGATGGTAAAACATCGGTGGCTTCAGTCATTTCTTCTTGTGCTTTTAGTTGATGGTTTTGTGCTTCTTAGGCTCTTGCTAAAGATCTCCTCTTTGTTGAACTAGCTCTGCGATCAATTGGTCATAACTGATTTTTTCTTTGTTTTTGACTCACAAAAGACTCCCATTCTGCCATTAGTATTTTATCTTTAAACCTGCAAGATTTCCTATCAATTCCCTTATCATAGCATTCACAAGAAGATACATCAAATAGGCTATTTCATCATACTGAGCTACTTTTAAGCCAAAATTTTCATTTCTTTAATGTAATGGCACCTTGTTCAATTTTGAGGCTGCTTCTATTAGTTGACTGACTTTAATATAGATACCTTTGGTGTTAATCGTAGGAAAAAAAAATTTCATCCAAATGTCTTTAATATCTTTTACAACAACCCTGTAACAATCATGAACAGTTGCTGATCCTTTTGATTTAGCTTCTTCTTAACAGTGCACAATATCTGCTTTTGAAGGAGTCATGGCTGCTGGGAATTCTGTAGGATATTCAAAGGCTGCATTTGAGGACTTTCTTCTAGTAGTCATAGTTTATATTCAGAAGTAAAATCAAATTATATGTAATTTATGATAATTCAAATTATAATTAAAGTAAATGCAAATTATTTCTATTTACTGTATTTCCTGGTGTATGATGCCACTTTTTTTCCCCCCAAAATACTCCAAAAATCACCCTGCGTTAAAATTAACTCATTAAAATTGTACATGTGAAGTGAGGTAGGAGGTATATTTTTTCCTAAATTTTTATTTTCCTAAATTTTCTCTTCAAAATTAGGGTGCGCATTATACGCCTGGAAATACGGTATCTGAAAAATTATTTCTGTTTATCTGAAACAAAAATATCAAGCATTAAACAAACAACTTATCATGTAACATATAACAACATTAAACATGTGCAAATATGAAGGTAAAAAAGGGAGGAGGGGCATGTGATAGGGGTAGCATGGTAGCACATGCTTGATTTTTTAATATTTTGTTAGTGATAAAAAAAAAAACTCATACCATAGTGTACTTTTTAAGAAATAACATTTTTTTCCCATTCTCATTTTTGACCTGGCCTTATATATATAGATCATCACAAGACTGTGTTGTGAGCAGGCTTGGAGCAATTACAATTACTCTTCCAAAGCTTCTTACAATTACTTTTTATTTTAAAAGGTCAATTGCACAAAACAACGTAGTTACTGAACTTCAATTACAATTACTCTAAGCATTGACTCAATTTTTAGAATGGTTAACTAGGGGGACAAAGCCTAGAATTTTCCACTTGCAGAATGGGTGCTGCTTCTCTATTGGTATATTTTCCTTTAATATTTGTTCAAACACTTTTAAAATTATAATATAGTCTTCATTTCATGAAAGAGTTAGAAAATATTATAGGGGTGTACCGTACTGTGTGAATAGACTAAACATAACTTATTACATTTAATTAAATATCAATCTAACTTACAAACTAATGTTCCAGTAACAGCAAACAGGAACAGTCAAGAGAGCATAAGCTCATCTTAATGAAACACTGCTTATGAGGCCACATAAACAGTCAAAATCCACATTTTACTTTGGTTAGGATTAAGCAAAATTGGTGTAACACAAGTTATTGATAAAAAAGGAATCTTAGGTATATGCTGGGTCACTCTACATATGGCATCTAAATAAAGACTTCCAATTTCACTAATTACAATCCAAGCGTGGGAGCTGCTCATATATATATCTTGGTTACCTACACTTTATCAGCGGAAGTTCACAGAAGGATGCATCTCCCAGCTGTGCCCTGTTGGGGGTGAAAAAATTTCCTGCTATGCTGAATACTCTCTCTGACAGTGCTGAAATGACCATACAGCTCAACATTTCCCTGGTGCTTCAGAGGGCACATCTTTGGAGGAGAGTCCCTCCAATAGGCCAGGGGATCCCCATCAAATGGAGCACAACCCTCCTGTGTGTACTCTGCTAATGCTTGAGTTCATCTGGGTGTGATACTTGCCTTCCTTTGGCTGGTGCTGCAGGGGGCATGAAGGAAAAAAGGCAAGGCCTCTTTGACAGACTTTTGGTGGGAGAGGAAGATTTCTCCTTTTCCAACCAGTTTCCTCCTCTATCTCATACTCAGCAAGCAGCATCTTGATCTCTCGAAGGACCTGATCTTTTGTTCTTGAGATGGCAACCAATCCAACTTGAAATGAGGGTCAAAGAAGGCTGCTGCTTTAACGTCGCTCATCTCCAGAAATGGATCAAGTTTTCTCCTGATTGACTCCAATAAGATTTTGGCCAAAGTCTCACAGTAGGACAACCCAGAATCAAGCAACTGCTGCATGGATTGCTGTAGGCCAAGAATGACAGGTCCGATTGTAGAGATTTTTGCACTACATAGCAACTAGGGTCTCACTGAATCTATATGTCCCTATTCCCTCATTGTCATGTAATTGTAATTGAACCAAACTTGAATGGTCAAGTACAATTTTTATTGAAGAGGTCAGTTACAATTACACAATGTAATTAATTACATTCAGCTTCAATTACAATTACTTCAAGCCTGGTTGTGAGTAAGAATTAGGTCACTGCATCAAAAGTCAAGATCACAGGTAGAGGTCAAAGGTCAAATGGAGTTCCACACCATAACTTTTGACCCACTCAACATAAATTGATGAAACTTCATGCACATACCTGGATCATCATAGCATGATGCATCATGAACAAGAGTTACATCCTTGTATCAAAAATCAGTCACACAAAGAGTTTAAACGTCAACCAAGTTTTTTCATGTCTGTGCAATAACTTTTGAACTATGGTCCTCATTATAACTGATGAAACTTCATACACATGTGTATCATCACAAGATGATGTGTTCACAGCAAAAGTCAGGTTCTTGTACCAAAGCTCAAGGTCACAAACATAGAGAGAACATTGATGTCATTCCAATATAGTTTTGTTGGAATGACCTCAAATTCCAAATACTAGGCCTACAGTACTTGTCTTGACTTTTTTTGCTTGTATCTCATTTTCCCAATGGAAAAATGTTTATATTTGCATATCTTTCATCTTGGAAAGACTGAAATTTTAACTAACAAAATTATGAACTACTCATGGCTGAAAACTGAAAAATATAAATTGTTTAGGTTCCATAGCTACTCGTAGGCCTAGTGTCCATTGGAAAATGGAAATTATTTCTTCGGGCATGAGGGTGCTCAGTGAATAGTCATTTTATTTCCTGTTTTAATGATTTTTTATTTTATTTTATTTTTTAGGAACCTATTAAAGCTAAAGCTCCTCAGCTTCACCTTGAATACAGATTTTATCGGATGTTGGAGGCTGTTGGAGGTAAGAAAAATATCATGTGTCACACTATATTAGTTCAGGTTGAAGTGTGATTAAACTTCACAGATTTAAATTTTCATTTTAATCTCAACCATAGGTAGGCTAATAAGATAAACATTCTGTATTTTTATTAGAAGATGTAAGGTTTAGATCACTTCTCTCTCTGGTGGTTATGAATGTAGTTGCATTTAAGGGTTAAGTCAAACTAGACAGTATATTTAGTACAGAAATTTTTTTTGATTCATTGATACCTTTTAGAAAAACAAGTCGTCATAAATAGCATTTTATTTAGGAATCATGCAAGTATGTAAGCTGAAGAGGCCATTTATGATTTGAATTTTTTTTTTTTTTTTTTTTTTCTTTGAGTGGAATCTTATGAAATATCAGTACTGTATTTTTATGAACTAAGTTACACCTAACCCAGCTGATGAATTACAAAAACACACGTGCACATTCCTGCCCCATAATGTACAACATATAGGCCTTTGGGGATGGACTTCTGGGATACCTTGTGTATGTATATATACACATATGCACTGCAAAAACTGAGTTTGTATAAAAATATTAAAAAAAAAACTCTTGACACACACAATGTACTCCAAGCCTTCATAAATGGCAACTAAATTGATAGCTAACACAGAAATATTCTCAACTGTAATATTGGATCACAACGTTATAGAAATATGAGCTAGCATGAAAACAACAGAGAAGGAAAGAACACGCAATGGAAAGGGAAAATTCAGAATTTTTTATCTTAATTTGAAGGCTGTAAATTTGGAAGGTTAGCTACCTATTATTATATACATCCAGCAGGGAAGTGATGGACTGGAAAACTACTTTTAAGGATAAGGTAATGGAATAAATGTTAACCCTCAAAGAGAGAAAAGAATAACATTTTATTTCAAAAGAAAGCTCCCTCAGACATGATCAGCAAGTAGTTGAAAGTATAAGTATTATAGTATTCATAACAACACTAAACCACTCCACAGATACATCCAGGCTATACAAGACTATAAACAGCATTACCCACTCTAACAGTGGCATTCACACCTCACACTCGGCTATATGTCGCAGCCAAAATAATATCCTAATGTTTCCTAATGTACTGGTAATTAATTACAATTACATTTTAGGTAGTCAGTTACAATTACTTGCCAATTACATGAAAAAATGTAATTTATAATCAATTACAATTACAAATTACCCTATGCCTGTATAAAAGGAGAGGAAGAACAACAAGCTTGACCTTTGTGAAATGAGGAATCATCACATAGAACATTTGAAAGGTTGAAAGGTATATATATTATATATATGTGTGTGTGTGTGTGTGTGTATATATATGTGTGTATATATATACAGGGTGTCCGAGAATTATCTGTACAATTTTTGGCTGTTATTAAAAGTCAACCATGAAGTGTAGAAATTCCAGTGTTGTCCCATTTTACAGAGAATCTCATTAAGTTTTTTCTGATACCAAGTTTTGACAAGTTTTTTAGAAATTCCAGTGTGTCTGAACATTATCTGTACAATTTCATCTTTTAATAAAATTCTTGATAACACGTAAAATTCTTAAACAAGATTATTTAGAATCTGTATTTTCAACAGTTTCTTTTATTAAAGTAACGTTGTTACTACAAACATTCGATATGTGCACCATTAGTGGTTCGCAAAACATCCAATCGATACTCCAAATGTTGCCATGTACGCTGCAGCATATCCACATCAATTCGCTCAATAGCAGCTGTGATTCTTGCTTTTAAATCATCAATGTCTATCACCCGCATACATTTCTAGAAAACTTGTCAAAACGTGGTATCAGAAAAAACTTAATGAGATTCTCTGTAAAATGGGACAACACTGGAATTTCTACACTTCATGGTTGACTTTTAATAACAGCAAAAATTTGTACAGATAATTCTCGGACACCCGGTATATATATACAGGGCGTCCCAAAAAAATGTATACACACTTTAACAGCTGATAGCTCAATTGATGTTTCTTTCTTTCCAAGTTAAACCCATTAGAATTAATAATGGCAGTCAGACTAAGCTTTGAACAAAGGAAATTCATTCTAAAATGCTACTGGAAGTGTGAAAACGCAGTTGAAGTGCAAAGACAGTTTAGGAGGGAGTTTCAAACAGATCCACCAACGCGACTTACCATCACTCGAATTAGAGATGGAATTAGCCAATGGAACTGTTCAGAATGTCCACAAGAAGCGTTCTGGAAGACCATGGACATCGACAAGCCCCACAAAGCAAGAAAGAGTACTGGAAACGTATCACCAAAGTCCAAGAAAATCTGTGCGGCAAGCGAGTCGTGAGGTAGGAATTTCAGAATCGTCTGTCCAACGCATTTTGAAGCGCTGTCAATGGAAAAGTTACATTCCAAGATTAGTCCATGCTATTAATGAAGATGATCCGGACCGAAGAGTGGAGTATTGCGAGTGGTACTTGGCACGATGTGGATGTGGATTGGATGAAGGGGTTTCGTAGAATACCCTCCGCGTTCACCAGACCACACACCACTAGACTTTTTTTTATGGGGATACTTAAAAGACAAAGTCTACGCTATAAAACCTGCAACAGTCGCTGAATTGAGAGCAGCCATTGAACGAGAATGCACACAAATACCAAACAAAATGTTTCGTGATGTTTGCGATTCCATTGCTTCGCGTTATCAGCAGTGCCTGGACCAGAACGGACGTCAGTTTGAAAACAGGCATTGACAAAACAATTAAATAATGTCTGTAGATTCTATTACATTTTGAAAATGAAATGTATTTTAATAAACACTGCCTTTATAATTATTTAAAGTGTGTATACATTTTTTGGGATGACGTGTGTATATATATATATATATATATATATATATATATATATATATATATATATATATATATATATATAACCAGGGCCGGATCTAGAAGTTGCGAGGCCCTAGGCAGATCTAGAAATTGCGAGGCCCTAGGCCTATATATATGAAAATATGGACTTAATTATCGGTACTATACCAGCAATATTAGAATCCTGCATAGACAGAACTATGCCAGCACTTAAAAATTAAACCAAACCAAAATAATCACGCATGGAAATTGTATAAGAAATATAAATAAACCATACAAATAAGTATAAATTATAATATGAATCAAGATTTGTATCGAAAATATAAGACAATGATTTCTAAGATTTATATATTATTATAGGTAATGACTTTCCATAGTATACAAACGTTTTTCATATGTGATCACTGATTTATAAGAGATGTTGACATTTCATTTTTTATAATAGTGAGCGATCGACTTATCAGGCTAAATATTAATGCTTTAATATTTGGTTCAGATGCTCCTTGAATATTACAGCAATGCTTTTCTACTTTTCTTCAAGCTACTCTCTCCAATTAATTGAGAATAATCTAATGAATTTGTTATATCGTTTTCTATTGATAACATAGCTTAATGATTGCAATCTCGCTTGAGACATGGTGGAACGCAAATATGTTTTAATAAGTGGGTAATTCCAGGACAAATAGACAAATGAAAGTGCCAAATGTAGATATATAAGTCAGCTTATCGACGATTATTATGAAAAAAAAAATGACTAAAAAAAAAAATCCTCCAAATTTTAAAAATTTTTTGCTTTCTTTCCAGATTTTCAGTATATACCTAATTTTCTAGTATACATAAATTTACCTAACCCTTAAAATGCCTCAAAACACAATTTTGTTGCAATCCTATGAAAAAACACTCAAGAAGAATTTTCTGTAACATCAAAAAAGTAAACTCTGCCATGGCAGCTGCAAGCTATGGAATTTTGGAAGAAAATCAATTACTATGTCACAATTAAAAAGAAGCCAATTGTATTAGAACATGTTCAACATTCAGCCAGAGAGCCGGAACCTGTGCCAATACCGTACCTGAGCCAGACATACTTAACAAATCTATGGAGCGAAGCAGTAGCGATTCCACGAATCCACCACCATTGGAAGAATTTGTCGTTCAAGACAGTCAATTCAATAAAGATTTGCTCAGCGACAATATTTTACCTTTATTTGATGAAAGCCCTATTAAAACAGGTAATAAAACAATAGAGACTCTGTTCAGGACATTTGTTTCTTAATGCCAAATTCGTAGTTTCTGTTTTTAAATATTAGCATCAGCACTTGAATACATATATACAAAATATTTGATATTTGATTATTTCACGCAACCTAAATTTATGAATTTGTTTTACAGCTGGATTGAAGCCGGGACAAAAACAGATAAAGGCTTCTACGAAGTTGTAGATGTAGAGCTTTCTTTGCAAAAACGTCTGAGTGAACCTATTACTTCTATCAAAGGTACTCAACAATTACATCATTTCGTCCCAATTTCCAAGAATTCGTTGAAGGTTTATCCACTCTCTCAGAGTACACAGTCAGTCGAAATAAGAGAGCTCATTAGAGTTTCTGCTTCGGTTCAAGAACATAATACTGTCTCTCAACGTGAAATTGAAACAGGCTCTTTTGTGGGTTGTATGTATGAAAATAAACTATGGCTCGGATTAGTCCAGTCCTTTGACTATGAATATGATGATTTTCTGATAAAATTTCTCCATCCTTCGGGCGTATGTCCCTCATACATTTTTCCTGCACAAGATGATGTTTGTCACGTTCCAACAGAAAATATATTTGGGAGTATTGAAGCAAGTTTACGAGGAGGAACAAGAATACAATACATTTTTCCGCTTCAAGAATTAAGTAACTTTTCAAAGAAGATAAAATGAATTCTATCGAATGTATACTATTTAAGATTGTCTATGTAATATTTCTAAAATTTTTATCTAAGATTTGTGTGTATACTTAATAGTTACAAAAATCTTTTCAAATTCTTTTTTCTTATTATTAACCTTCCACATTCATCTGATATACTGAACTTCATAATGTTTGCAGATGATACAACTCTCTCCTTTTCTTGCAAAGATGTTAATACAGCTAAGAATATATTTCATTCAGAATTCATCAGTGTAATGAAATGGTTGACCACGAATAAACTCTTCCTAAATACCAGTAAAACAAATTTCATGATTTTTACTTATAAAAGAAATGTATATCTTGATGAACTCAATGTTAATGAAATCACCATAAAGGAGTGTACTGTAACAAAATTTCTTGGTGTAATGCTAGATAAGAATTTGAAATGGAGTGATCATGTAAATTATATCGCGAAAAAGATTTCAAGGAGCGTTGCTATAATGTTTAAACTTAGAAATGTAGTCCCTAAACAAGTTTTATTGACTTTATCATACTCTTGTTCTTCCTTATATAACATACTGCACCCTTGTTTGGGGAAACTCCGCTAACAACGCATTAAATGGTATCTTTGTCATCCAAAAATGAGCAATAAGGTTATTACAGTGCCCGCGAAAAGTATCCGATCACCCTTAAAATTTGTATTTTTTACATAAAAAACAATGTTTAAATGTATACTAACCTTATATTAGTATTTTGTCATCTGTCCTTTGGTTTGGATGACTTGTTCTAGACGTTTTGGCATGGATTTAATCAAGTTTTGACAAACTTCCACTGATATTTCCTTGCACCATACCTTTTTGATGGCCTCTTGTAATTTTTCGACTGAGCCAGTGTCGTGGCATTCAACCTTATTTTTTATTATTAGCCACAGATTTTCTATCGGATTGAGATCTGGACTATTACCAGGCCAATCCAAAATATCAAATTTATTGTCAGTAATCCATTTTGTCACTATTTTGGCCCTGTGACATGGTGCACCATCATGCATGTATGTTTTTGTCCTTTGGATTGCCATTGCCATTGGAAGTTTATCCTGTAGCATTGCTAAATACCGTGCACCACTCATAGTTGTGTTCTTCGGAAGAAAATATAAGTTTCCACGCCCATAGTAACCGAAACAACCCCAAACCATCACACTTGGAGGGTGTTTCATTGTCTTTAGTGTGTATTTAGGGTCCATCCTATTTGAGCCAATAGGCCGGTGAACCTTTTTTGGACAACTTCTGAATGTCAAAAATGTCGACTCATCGCTAAATAAAACCTTCTTCCAGTCATCAACAGTCCAATGAATGTATTTTTTACAAAATGCGACACGTTTTTTACGCATTTTTTCATTAATGAACGGTTTCTTAGCAGCATGGCGAGATGGTAATCCTAGTTCTTTTTGGAGCCGCTCCTGGATAGTTCGTTCAGAAACACCAGATAACAAATTATTCATATTAAATTTTATTCTTTCGCAGTTATTGTTGGGTTTTTCAATACTAAACGTTTCATAAGTTTGTCTGTTCGCGAATTTGTTTTTCTCGGTCTGCCAGATCGTTTTTTAGGGACTGGCGTGGTTAGGCCACCATTGTTCTCAGCCCGTGAAACCCATAAATTAACGGTACTTTGGGATATGTTTAATTCCTTAGCTATCTGTCTCTGTGATTTCCCACATGCATGCAAAGCAACAATAGCACCTCGACAATCACTCTTAAGTTGTTTTTTAGCACACATTGTATATAAATTTTATTTACACCACTTTCTGTAAAAAAAAAAAAAATATCAAGAAATTTACACAAACAGTGAAATCTGACAAATTTGAGACACAGCCACCTGCAACGAAGGCTACCAGAACACTAATTTGAGAATGCGTTGGATAGCTCTCATATCAGCGAGCAACCTCAAAGTTACCAGATGTCGCTAGAACAAATAGAAAGTGAATTACGTGTCTCTGAATATCAAGGGAAAATATTGTATTTTCTTGAGTGATCGGATACTTTTCGCGGGCACTGTATCTGATGCTGATTTCCTTGATCACTCTAGTGCATTATTTAAAGAGCTAAACCTACTAAAGCTCAATGATATAACCAAACTGGCACATTTTATTTTTATTTACAAGTGTAAGAGCAAAATCATCAATTTGCAATGGGTAAATAGATATTTTGTAACTCATCAAGAAATCCACCCGTATCAGACCAGAAATAGATCAAAGATTGTTATACCTCAATTTAGATTTTTCATCTCAAAAACTACCCATTTTCATTGGATTGAAACTATGGAATGACTTGCATGCTGATATAAAAAATATTGCGAATGTAAATTTGTTTAAAACCAAGTTAAAATCCTGATTAATAATGGGATACTAACAAAAATCTTGGATTAATGTCCACTAATAATGTTTAATATTGTCCATTAATATTGTTTAATATTGAAATACAGGCTTTAACTATTAATAATACTTATTTACTTACTTACTTATTTATTTTATTATTATTAATTTATAATGGCTAGCTGCTTATTTTTAATAAGAGCCCAGTAAAGCCTAAAGCTTAAGGGCCAAATAAAAAAAAAAATAAAAAAAATAAATAGTCGAGCTTCACAATTATTTGTCATTGTAAATTGTAAAAAGACTACTGTATTTATTTTATTATTAATAAAGGTTATTCTATCTATCTATCTATCTATCTATCTATAGTGTCTAAAATTTGGATTCACTGGATGAGAATATTCTCTCTTAATTCATTCTCAAAGACTTGTGTACGTGTAGTATTAGGAAGAGTATTTTATACTCTGATAAGCGCTTTATAAATTAAACATTATTATTGTCAATATATTCTGTCCCTAAATATGTACATTGTACATATATTTTAAAAGATTTTTTCTCCTTTGGTTTATCTACATGTATTTTTAATATGATTTGAAAATTGTGTGTTTTTGGACCAACAAGTCTGTAATAAATCTTTGTTGTCTGAAAATTTTTTTTATTACTAATTTCAAACTCAGTTCTGAGCCTTATAATAAACTATAAGCTGACTTTTTATTACTTATTATGGTGTACATACAGCAAATAAACATTTTTTATTCTTGGTCTTTTTTTCGAAAAATGATATCTTCGCTGCCAAATCGCAAAAAAAAAAAAAAAAACTTTTTCAAAAAAATCATAATTTTATTTTTGTTACCCTAAAATAATGATAAATATTTAGAAACTACAGTTAATTTTACATATTTTATCGTTTAAGACTTACTACACTACCACAATTAGGAGCTGAGATATTTACATTTGAAAATTATTTTTTTTCATTTGACCAAAATTTGGTCAAGCCATAAAATTTGACCAACTTGACCAATTTTCAAAAAAATTCAGAAATTTGTAATTTGGACCTAAACCAACCCTCACACCAAGTTTCATGAATTTGAAGAGGTGACCGTGTACTTCATTTGTCTATTTCTCATAGAATTACCCAAGTTTGAGACGCGAGAAACTTCTTTCAGCCGAAGCAACAGCAACTGGGATGGTTAATACTATTCAAAGTGCAACATAAACATTAGGATAAATCTCACTTAGTTGTTTTTGCACTATATAAACAAGGGCATTTCCGAGATCTGTTTTCTCAGGTATAAACCTGCAAAGTACTTTAAGTTCTTCATAGAGTTCTAAATCATTAATATCACTTGAACAAAATGGCTTAGGCCCCCTTTGGCGCGAGACCCTAGGCAATTGCCTAGTTCGCCTATAGCTAAATCCGGGCCTGTATATAACCTTTGGGTAGCTTCCATCCGAATTGTTCATTCTGACAAAGGTCAAGCTTTTCACTCCACCTTAGACCTACAGTTTAATGTGGAATCCGAACCACGCCCCATCAGCAGCCCAGTGTTTTAACCACTAGGCTACCTAAGGTACCCATTTATCTACCAACCACTTTCTTTATTGTGTGGAAGGATGAACAGCTGGGTTTTGCTGCGTGCTGGCTGCTGTTGGGTCTTGAACCCTGGGCTGATGGATTCATAGTCTGTGACACTAACCACTACACCACCGAGGCGCATATATATATATATATATATATATATATATATATATATATATTAGTGATGTAGGTCACATCCGCATCCGCGGAACATCCGCACATTTTCTCGCACCCGCATCCGCACTTTGGACTGCGGATGTCGTGTGGATGTGGACCGTTGAGATAAAATGTCATTAATAAGCGGAAATTATCAAATTCTACTATATTAATAGAACTAGTTCATTGTGCGCAAAAGTGATGCAAGCGACAAGACGAGAGGCTGTTCTTGTATGAAGTTACTCTCTTGCAACCTACTTAGATCCACATTACAAAGCTAAGTTATTTTCACCTAGTACATTAGAACGAGTTAAATCATCACTTGGCAAAGCAGTTGAAGAGCTTCAATCTCTTGAATCTGTCGCTTTGCCACCCACCAAAAGAATAAAAGTTTCAGTGACAGAACCAATACCTTCAACAAGCAAATCTATCACAGAATCTGTCTCTCAGTTTCTTGAGTCAAGCAGCAATGACGAGACCTACGCGATGTCAAAAGATGTAGTAAAAATCAGGGTTGTGGAGTCGGTCCAAAATTTTCCGACTCCGACTCCGACTCCGACTCCGACTCCACACATTGTAAAAATTCGACTCCGACTCCGACTCCACACATTGTAAAAAATCTAAAAATCCGACTCCGACTCCTCACATTTTAAATATACGACTCCGACTCCTCTAGTGTTTCACTCTATAATTATCATAATAATAAGACATTTCATCACCACCACATGAATCGTCAGGTTACTTTCTAGGATAAGGGAACATTCAAATATTAAGAAGGATATTGACTTGTAGATATTATCATATTAAGGGATTTTTATTTTTTCCAATATATATATATATATATATATATATATATATATTATATATATATATAATATATATATATCTATATATTATAATGAAAAAGATTCTCTTAAACATAATTAAGGTCTAACCAGTAGTAGTCCTACTTAAAATTGAATAACCCTTCTTAACCTAGTGGCTATAACCAGGGTTGTGGAGTCGGTCCAAAATTTTCCGACTCCGACTCCGACTCCACACATTGTAAAAATTTGACTCCGACTCCGCCCTGAAACGTGTGACTCCACGACTCCGACTCCACAACCCTGGTAAAAATGATCGAGAGCTATCACCAAGAAAAACGCCTGGCTGCATGTGACAATCCTATTAGTTGGTGGAAAAATACGCAGAATATCTATCCATACTTGAGTAAACTTGCAAGGAAACATTTAGCACATCCTCCAACAAGCGTACCAAGCGAGAGATTATTTAGCAGTGCTGGATTAATATATGATGAAAAGAGAAACAGACTGGCAGCAGAAAAGGCAGAAAAATTAATGTTCCTTAAGCATAACCTTCCTATAATTAAGTTTGAACATTAAACGATGAACATCTTAGTTTACTTTATTTTAATTACTCATTTATAAATATGCCTAATAAAACTTTAAACTTAATATAAATAGTTATCAAGCTAATTAAAGATCTCTTTCTATAAGGGTGGAGGTTGGGGATAGAGGTCGGTGGGGTGCATTTGAGTTGGGTTCACGTCCCGCATCCTGGTAACACAATTATGGTTTCTAATTGTGGCTGAAACTCAACAAAATATAACGAATTTATTTGCAGACGAATTCACTAATTGATTTCTATATTAGTTAGATGCTTGATATTATTTTATATGTTCAGAGAAAAGTACAGCAATTATTGTACAATTAATCAATTACAGAGGAACCTTGCTTAACGAGTGCCTCGTATAACGAGAAATTCGTATAACGAGCCAAAAGAATGGGGGAAAATTACCTTGCATAACGAGCGACACTTTGCTTAACGAGCAAAATATTTCGTCAAAATTTAAAGCGTAGACAAAAACAAATGTCTCTAGACAGTTTCTTCGTGAAAAAGGATCCAAAAGAAAGTGAAAGTGCCTCTAAAAAATTTAAAGCTAGTGACTGTGAGCTCGTCGAGAATGTTATTGCATTGAACGAAGACGATTCTCCTCCTTCCCCTCAATAACCCTCTCCTCCTCCCCTGTCTCTTCATTTCCTTTGCGTGCATCAGGAGCACCTTCTCTCTTCGTAAGTTATTTATAAATTTCACCGTTTACTAATTATTTACATTCTCTTTTGGGTTAATTTTTATTAATAATCTTTTCATTTCATGCAATAATAATTTAAAAAACGCCTTTAAATATCATTATAAATATTATTTTAAGTATTTTTTAAGCATTTTTTAAGCATGGAACGCATTATCATATTTTACATTGATTCCTATGGAAAAAATTGCCTTGCTTAACGAGCATTTTGCATAACGAGCACAGTTCCGGAACGAATTATGCTCGTTAAGCAAGGTTCCACTGTATACTACATTATAGCTACAGCTCTCTCTATATAATAACTTATTATATACGTTAAACACAACAAATCTCGAATATATCCTAAAAAATAACGAAAATGTAGACATCCGCATCCGCGGATGTTGAAATCAAACATCCTCATCCGCATCCACGGATGTGAAAAAAATGACATCCGCTACATCACTAATATATATATACTAGGGTGCTCCAGCCGCCCCATAAAATCTTAAAATTTGGAATAAGCTGGTGAAGGTCTCTGTGGTATTGCAGTTGGGTCTAGTAAATATGCCTGTGAAGTTTGATTGAATTCCAACAAGATTTACCTTCATCACATTAACGTTTTCTGTAGGAACCTTTTTACAAAAGGCATTTTTATAGAAAAACACTAAAAATGACACATTTTTGCTTTGTAACATCTTACTATTATGATAAAAAAACCTATGGGATGGTCTTAGGTGGTGGGTAACTCAATTTTTGAGGTTTTGATTCAAATAATCTACATATTAATGATAAAAAATGCTAAATATGAGTCAAATTCATGATTTTTTCAGGTATTCTATGCAAAGTTGAGCTCTGGATATGCATAGCTGCTGGTGTATTTGTGGATGGATAATGGATAGATCTCAATAGAAGTTCCAACACACAAGAATTTATTTCCAAAGAAGCAAGTGTACAAAAAAAAACTCAGACAAGGTCTTTAAAGACTACAAACTTAGACTATGTTTATGTTTTTGTATTAATACTCAAAAAGATAGATTTTCACATACATGTAAGATAAACAAAATACTGATTAACATACAAACATTATCAATAAAACAAACACCTACCTTACCTATTCTAATTTAAGAAACCAGTTCTTAGATTCCACCTTGCGCTTTCTCTGATTTGGGAGTCGGTTGCGACAATTTTCTACAATTTGTAGTGTATTTTGCAGATTGGATTCCTTTTTAGAAGTGCCCAGGAAATCATGGCAAAGCTTAACTCCCCTCTCGGCAGCATCATTAACAACACACAGATTTGCTACTATTTCCTTTCCATAGAGAAATGCTTCACTTGATGGCCACTCATTAACAGGTAGATTTAAGAATTCTGAATTGATGTTAAGGATTCTGAAAAATGCCCAGGAATCACTTCCAACAAATTCTGAAAGGTCATCACTTGATTCCTTTGGAACTTCTGGAAATTTTGGCTTGCCAAACCCAGACCCATCTCTCTTAACGCATGAAGCCAGGTGTTCAGCTCCAAGAAGCTTCTTTGCTATTTTCTCCTTCACTGCATCACTGAGAGAGCTGCTGAATAAAGAAAGTGGCACCAATTCCTCTGTGAGATACCACATATGTAAACCAATTGCCTTGAGTGCAGCTCCTGCAATTGTTGGATTAACTTTCCTGTAGTCTAGAAAGGAATTGATTAGACTGAGATCATTCATTGGTGCAGCTGAAGACACGGGTAGCAATACACGACAAACTGTACGTTAGAGTGTCCCAATTTTTTTTGTTTTTGAAGTTTGTCATGCACACCCCCCTAATTTCTTCCACTCATGAAAACATGCCAGCAAGATGAATTTCATTCATGTTCTTTAATTTTAAGGGTCCCCTCAAACCATGTGTTACTATTGCTGAACGGCTACTCTCTACCTTATACTAATTGTAGCATATTTCTTTTCAGGTTATGGATACAAGAGAGCAGGAGACTGTGTGGTTGGTGGGGGGGTTGCGAAATGAACCCCTGGAAATGCTGTGTCAACTCCCGACAGTGGGAGATGTTCTTCGACGTCTGTTGTTCTTCACTCGGAAGAAAAAACGTCCACGGCGGAAGCTGCCAATGTGGTAGCTGATGAGGTTATGGCGGTGTGGGCTCGGGCATCTATTCTGACCTCCCACAAGCCCAAGTGCGTCGAGAGGATCAAGGCCCTCTCCATGGACTATGAGAAGGTTGCCAGAAACCGAAACTGTGGGGAAGAGAAGCAACTGGAGCGGGAAAAGGGATTCCAAGCCAACCTGAATACACTGTTCGAAACAGCTCATGCCAACACCATGAAACTCATCAAAGTCCCCGAAGATCGAGACTTTCTGAATGACCAGCGAACCGTGCGGAAGATGTACATCGGAGGAGAGAACCTGGAGTTTGCTCGCAGGGCAGCGGAGCGGGAGAAACGCCGAGCAGCTGAAGAGAAGAGGAAGAAGAAAAGCCGCGAAGAGATGGACTCACTGCAAGCAAAAGGAACGGTGAAAATTGGGTCTTCTTCTTCTTCTTCGGAGTCCATGGCCGAAGCATCCAATGAAGATGTCCAATATTCCTCTCCTGGTCCTTCGGCTCCTTGATCCGCTCCCAAGGACGGCCAAGTGTCAGCAAGGAGGATCATCCAATATCCCAATTTTGCTGCAGCCCTGGATCAAACTGGAACCTCAGTATGCCAAGCGATGCACATTGTGGCTCCAGCACTCACTGCCATGGGAGTTGAGTTATCCTCGGTCACCTTGTCCAAATCAAGTCTTCACCGTTCACGGCAGAAGTCCAGGAAGAACTTGGCAGCCGGAATCAAGACCGAGTTCAATCCTGATACACCGCTTGTCATCCACTTTGATGGCAAACTCCTCCCTGATTCGGATGGAGGGAAATCAGATCGCATACCAGTGCTGGTCAGCGGGAAGAATCTTGAGTTGTTGGTGATCCCAAAAATCCCTGACAGCACGGGACAGCGGATGGCTGGAGCTGTTCTGAAGGTGCTGGATGATTGGCCGCAAGTTCAACCATGGATTGCCGGTCTCTGCTTCGACACAACAGCGGCGAATACCGGTATTCACAGCGGCGCTTGTACGATTATCCAGGACCAAATGGACCGCCGCGTTCTTTTCCTGGCTTGCAGACACCACATGATGGAATTGGTAATCACCTCAGTCTTTGACCTGTTCTTCAGGTCTTCTGGCCCCGAAATTGCGCTGTTCGCTCGCTTCAAATCCCAATGTGAGTTCATCGACCAGAAGCAGGCTTCTCCGTTCAATGGCGATGGCCTAAGCAACATCCTTTCGGAATGGGTGGCATTGAAAAAAGAGCAGATGGTCCACTTCATTGAAGACCAGCTTGAAGTTGGCCACCCAAGAGATGATTACCGGGAGTTCCTGATCCTCGCTCTGGTCTTCCTCGATGGTCATGGCAAATGAGATTTCCGGTACAATCGTCCTGGAGCATACCACCGGGCCAGGTGGATGGCCAAAGGCATTTACTGTCTTAAGATGTTCATCTTCCGAAGCCAATTCCACCTGACTGCTCACGAGGTCCGGTCACTACGCAGGATAAACGTCTTTGCCGTCACCATCTACCTCCAGAGGTGGTTCGAGGCTCCATTGACGGCGGACGCACCTGTCAATGACCTGGAGCTGTTGGAGGACCTAGAGCGGTACAAGGCGGTGGATCATGATGTAGGTACCGCCGCATTGACAAAATTCCGGGGCCACCTCTGGTACCTAAGCGAAGATTTAGCCAGACTCGCTATGTTCTCCTCCAAAACCACCGATGCAGAGAAGACGGCCATGCTCCAAAACCTGCACAAGAAGACCGAAAACCCAAAAGATCTGCGTCGGCTGGAGGGAAAGTGTGTCTTGACCGTGAGACGGTCGGATTTGAGCACCTTGGTCACGAAAAGGATTCAAAACCATTTTCATTGCCTGAAGCTGCCGGTTCCAAAAACCCCCAAAGATCTTGAAGGATGTGCACCATCGTTGAAGTCTGTGAATGACGCGGCAGAATGGGTGGTGAAACTGGCGGAAGATTTCAATGAGGGCCTGACAAAAAACGAGGAGGAACGGCAGCTCGTGTACCAAGTCGTCGAATACCACCGCCAGCAGTTCCCCTCAGCAGACAAAAAGATCCTCTGTCCCCCGAAATGAAATGTGCCATTAGGAAGAATTTCCATTTCCTTTAATTTAGTCATTAGAAAGAATTTACATTTCATTCTTCCATTTTAGAATGATTAATGCTGAGCATTTACGTTTGTTCATATAGGGTCGAATAAACAAGGTCAATGAGGGGACCCTTCCCCTCCTAATAGGCCAATGAAATTTCGCCCATTTTTTCCTTTCTTCAAGTGTAATTAATTAAAGGGGTGTGCGATTTGACTCTTGCAAATTTTTATTTTTACATGTGAGGCTGGGACACCCTACAGTGTACGTACTGCATAAGTTTGGGTAATTGTCCTTTAGCTAGTATGGTCCCAGTTAGCAGCTCAGCAATTTGATCACAAAGAAGTACTATTTTGATGGAGTAAAGAATTTTTGCCATCCAACGGGCTTTATGAAGAGCTCCTGGCCTTTGAAACCCAGTAAAGTTATCTGGCACAGCATTGAGGTAGACCAAGGTAAGTTGCACCAGTTCTTTGTAGTCCCCTCGAGCAAAGTCTGACTTGAGAGCTTCCTGACACAAAGCAATGATGGCAGTTCTCTGCTCAGCCAGATCCTCTGGAATGTCAGGGATGGACAGATTCTCTAGGTTGCGGTAAGACAACTTCTCAAAATGTTCCTTGAATCGTATGAAAAGGGAAATGTCTGGGCTCTTTGAGACCTCAATTTTCAAGGCATCCCATGTATGGACAAGAAACTTTTCTCCAATGTGGTGCCCCATGACTCCAGATTCCTGGAATCTTGGGAGCATTGCTCCAGTAAATTTGACCATGAGAAAAAGTAAATTTGGGTTTGGGTTTTGTTCATCCGCTAGACGTTATGCAATTTTTTTGCGTATACGTTCTTGTACAAACCAATTTTTTTAAATTACAAATTTAGTTATTTTAAGTTTAGTTGGTAATTCCATATTTAACAATTATTTTTATTTTTTGTTAAGCTTCAATGTTTTGATAATTAAAATTTTATTAAAACGTATATTTTTTTAATATAAAATTATCAGGATTGGACTATGTTCCATTGATCTCGGCCAGGTTTGATAAATTGGCCAGATAATTACTTGTGCGGTTTTAAGTAATCCACCATGACTCTAGAATTGAAAAGTTTAGTTAAGTTTAAACTTACTTTTACTTACTTTAACTTACCTACTTTTACTTACTCTTCCTTACTTTTACTGAGTTTAAAGCACTTACTTTTACTTACTTTCATTGTACTACTTTTACTCACTTTTACCATACTATATTTACTAACTTTTACTTACTTTGTATTTTTTCAGGTAGTCAATAATCAATAATGGATCCTAATATTGATGAAGTTGGAGAGAAAAGTGAGGGTGTTAAAAGGGGTTACTTTTGTGGTCAATGCAAGAACAAATATTCAAAGAAGCAAAACTGGGAGGAACATTTTAATTCCAAAAAAAATATTTGTTACAATACAAGAGGTCCCAGAGTTTGGGCCCACAGCTTAGATATTGCAGTAAAGAAATACCAGGATGAAGTGCAGCAAAGAGATACGGCAAAGCAGTCATTTAGTTTGTTCACAAAATGTGCTAGTGCTAGACCTCGGAAAAATGAACCAACTTCATCAACTGTTAATCTAGAAAATGAAACTTTTTCACTAGATGTTTCACAGACTGAAGAAAGTGCTTCTCCTCCACCTAAGAAACAAAAGGTAAGTGAGGAATCTGCGCATCAGACTAACAAAACTGCTTTAGAGGAATTTGAAAATTCCCAAATCCAGAAGACATTGAATGCAATTTTGCGCCTAACAAAAGAAACTCACCAAGCTGTTGTGGTTAATAAAGAGAAGAGTCAAAATATGCCTTCAAGTTCAAGTGTTGCATCCAAATCTAATAAAGCAAAAAGCAACAAATTTGACATTTCCATAGCCCATTTAAGCAAGTGTAAATCAATACAAGAAATCCTGAACAATGATTTGATCAAATCTACATTCAAATTGGTGGAAAAGAAGGATCTAGGGCATGCTGATGATTCATTTTCAGTACCAAGTGATATAATGGAAAACATTGCAAATAGTGACACTAATATGCCTGATGTAGATATAGCTGTTGAGGATGAAGATGATGATAATCAAGAAGATATTGATGATGCTTCTGATGATAAAATGTTTACATTATATTGCATAGCTTGCACAGACCCCAAAGCATGTGCTTCAGACAAACATTCTAACATAAAAGGTTACTTCAATGTTAAAGATTTAACCTATGTATGCAAACAAGGAGAAAATCAAGAGAGATGGTTTAGAAATCTGAAAACCCACCTGAAGAGACATTTAATTAAACTTCAGCATCATCAAAGAGCTGCTGTTTATGAAGTGATGAAAACATCTTCTCGGAACACTACTAAACGCATAGAAGACTTATGTGGCAACATCTTATACTACATAATGAAAACAAACACTGCATGGGCTCTATATCCAGTACTTCTAGCTGTATTACATAGGTCAGGTTGTGAGGTTGGAAATTTGAATCATAGCACAGATGCGTGCGAGACAATTTGTGAGCTATTAGATAATCAACTTAAAGAACAAACTGTAAAGTGGTTCTTAGAACAAACTTCAGTAACAATAACAGCTGACATTGGAACAATTTTGGGATTAAGCATGCTAGTTGTATTAGTTATGAGTGAAGAAGATAAGACTGTAAAACTTGCTAGGATAAATTTAGTACGCAGCAAATCGAGTTTATTTGGCCAATGAAATTTTTGATGTGTTGAAGTCTCCTAATCACTTGAAACTATCTGAAGAAGCAATTAAATCCAAGGTATCTGGAATGGTTGGAGATGGGGCTTTTTGTAAGGACAACGAGCCATTTAAAAATGAAATGAAAAAGTTGTTTGGAGAAAATTTCAAATTTCGATGGGACTTAATGCATCTTGTGAACAGAGCCCACATTGATGCATTGAAGAAAATTTGTAAACTAAGTGAGCTTTTAGACTTTATTCAGAATCACACTTCAAATCTGAGATCAGTCCTTGACTATACCAATATGGTTCTTGACAATATCATTGGTTTTAAGAGACCAAAACTCAAATCTGATACTCGCATGGTTAATTACGAATTTGATCAATTTGACAGATTTGTGGAAAATTGTGTGTTTTTTGATCATCCACAAGAGAAAGAAATTAGTGCCAAGTTCTATGTACCGTATTGATTTCCTATGTAACAAAGATTATGTTGCAAGTAGCTCAAAAAACCACAGTTAGTGCAGAATTTGTAGAAAATATATTTTATAAAGAAGGAGGGAAAACTGTTATGTTAAGAGTGATGGAAACAATTTCCAAATTAGCTAATGGAGGAAATGCAAATGATGTAGTTTCTGAATTTAAGCACGATACCACAGGGCAGCAAAAGGAACTAACAGCTGAGGATTACATCCTAAATGAAGTTTACAAATACATCAAGAAACGTTCTGATTACTACCAGGTTGCTGAAGTTGCTAGACCATCCAGAACCAGATCTGAAAGTAGTTTTACAAAAGACTCGGTGATAAATTGGCTGACAGAATATATAGAACAGCTGTGGAAAGGAATCACAGAGAGATTAAAGCATTTTGATAAAGATGGATCAACTGCCTGGAGTGAAGCACCAGCTGAAGGGACATTCTCTATTCTTGGTTACATTGTTGAACACAAAGGATCCATTAAGCCATCTCATTTGACTAAGCTGTGCAGAATTGTGAAGGAGGGTCCAGCTCCAGGCACTAGATCTGCTGTAATGATCACACAGAAAGCCATTGATCAGTGGCCAAGCATACATGGCGGTAAATTCACAACAAATGCCTACATGCAAGGTCTAACATCGTCCACTGTTGCTGCTGCAATGAATAAATAAACTTAAGGTGAGTTATAAACTGTACATTATTGTATTATTATGTTTAGCTAAAACAATTTGTAATTGGTATGTCGTCAATTCAAGAGTTTACTATCATTAACCTATCTAGTGGTGTAAGGGGAAAAAAAGTAAATTCAGAGCTGTGCTCCAGTAAATTTTTTCAAATCTTGAGTCATGGTGGTGCCTGCATGCTAACCACAGCAACTCACGCTTGAGAGACTCCTGAATACTAATGCAGGCAGCTGTTATTGCACCTGTGTTTGAGGATGTTGTGTCAAAGACCATCGCAGCAACATTATCTTTGCAGTTCCAGACCTCCAGTTCTTCTATGGTGGCATTAGCAATTTTTGGCCCTGATAGTCTGTCAGTCTTGTGTTGCAATGGTGGAACACCTAGCAATTTTACACCTCCAACTCCAGACACAAGTATGGGAAGCCTCTCCTCCTGTGCAGACTCATTTCCAAGAGTGTCCATCAATTTGCCATCCCAATGGATGGTTGCCACAAGAGGTGGCTTCCATGATGCTCTGATTTTCTGTGCAATACTATTGACAGCTTCCACACGATAATTATAAGCAGATCTGTAACTCACATTTACTTTTGATGGATCACCAGCTGTAGCCTTAATAAGGGAAAAAGTGATCTGTGCTAAAGCAGCTGAGGAAACATTGTTTCTAACTGCAGTTTCAACCACTTCTGGCAATTTAAGAACATCATGAAGCCAAAATGCAGAGGAGCCAGTTTTCACTAAACGCTTATGTGATCATTTTGGCATTACTTCAGGCTCAAAGGAGGCATCAGCTGATTTGACCATTTCTGCTTCCTCATCATCTGACACATCACAATCTGAGGAAATCTTCTCCACTGATGATGTCTGATCTCTTCTCTCCTCCTCTTTCTCTGATCGCACAGCAGCCTGTTCAGCCCTCTCTTGGTGCTTAATTTCTATCTGAGCACAAACTTTGTCCTTTCCTCCATAGGTAAAAGTCCTGTCTGTCATCATATTTCTCAGAAATGCTATGTCACTCAATAATTTTCTTTTCATTCTCTGCCTTACCCTTCTTGCTTTCAACCATCCTTTTCTCTGCATTACCTGGATAGAATGACATAGTTTTATGAAGTTTGTCCTGGAAAGCTGCAATCTTAGGACTTTTTGATCGCCTTTCAGGAGGAATCTTCATGCAGCCAATATATTCCTTGTTGTGGAACTCCTCAATTCTCTCAGCCATGGTAATCTCATGAATTGTTGGGATGCGTGCTTTCAAATAGTGAGGAAGAATCTCGCTCACCACATACTTCGATGCCATGCATGACAATTTCATGTTTTTGGAAGCATCTTGCCTTCTAAGTTCATCAACTTTAGCAGAGTAGCACCTGATTGTATGTTGGTAACTTTGAACCAGTAATTTTCAGATGCTCTTCTCCTGGACTTTTCTATTAAAACATCAAGCCGGGAGTCTGAGCTTCTGGTCGCCATTCTTTAAAACTTTCTTATTGTATGAACTTATCTATCTGAAAAGAGAAAAATAAGTGAAAAATAAGATTATTACAGTTATTAGTTAAATTAGCAACTGACACATATACAACAACATAAAGCACATGGGTCATTCCATGTCAAGTCAGCCACCTAAAACACTCACCCCTTTCAATTTTGCTCATACTTGGCACAATAGCAGATATACATGCCAAACTTAAATTCCCAAATTATTAGAGCTGACTGACCTTTGGTTACTAAGATACAAGGTCACAAAGTTGTGACATTTTGACCTTTTTTGTGTTAAATGACTATTTTCAAAACGGTGTAACTAAAAAACTATTAAAGCTAGAGCATTGATTTTGGTCTCATTTTAAAGCTCTTTAGTAGCCCCCTTGTTTATTGTCTCTTGTTAAATATCTCTACTGTGAAAAATAAAAAAATCCCTTCAAAAGTTGACCTTTGACCTTGAATAAAAAAAAATACCTTCTAAAAAATTCAATTTTTTTACATTAATACCTTGAGTCATGTACAACAAAATCCCAAGAAGCTGTAAGTGGCTGATAACTAGTTCAATGTATAAAAAACAATGAATTCAAGCAACATTTTGAAAAAAGTCATTTTATACAAAAATTGTCAAAAAGTCATGACTTTGTGACCTTGTATGTCAGTAACCATTTTTGTCTAAGGTCAGCTCAATCTCTTACAAATACAACCTATATCTACATACTATCTGCAGCCTTCTACAAACAAGCAAATGCTTATTTTTAAATATTTGTTCTTTACCCACCTCACCTGTATGTTGTGCATGTATGTGATGGTTTTCAGTAGTTGACAAGATTCTTGTGGGCCACCCAATTTATTGTGATTTCTAGAAGAGAAAACAATTTTTAATGTATACCTAGATAGCTACCTAATTAACAAATACAAGTAACATATTAAAATGTACATACAATATGTATAGGTATAGTGCTCATTGATTTCCATTTATCACAACTTAAAATGTATGCAGTGTATATATAGTTACATGACCATTTTAATTTTGAATTCTTACCTTTCTGTGCTGTAGATCTGCCAAAGCTTTGGATGCCTTCAAAGTAACTTCTTTGCAAATCCTGTATGTTCGTCCATTAGTAGTAGATGCCTCAACTTGTGTTAGAATATCTGAATATGGTAAGATTAATTCATCTGGTCGACCAGGATACACAAATGATGGGTTTGGGCCATGAGGATGAAGGAATGTGACTTTTACTTCTCTATTCTCTGGTATCTTTTCCAGCACATATGCCACCCACCAATGGCCATCATATGCAGCAGTAACAAAACCATGTATTTTCTCCTCAGTCACAACTTCCTTTTCAGTAACTTTCTCAATATTTGAATAATCTGATAATGAATAATGTTTAACCTTAAGAGAAGTCAATGAAACTGGCTGTAAATGGTGTAATTTCTGTGTACCAGCAATAGTCCTTGCAGTTGAGTGTCTTTCTTGGAGAAGTTGGCTTTCCTCTTCATGCTCTTTATTAGTTGAAAAATGACATTTTATATTTACAATATTTTCACTTGCAAATGTATATAACTGTTCTGCAGTAAGGATCTGTTCATCATAAGGTCGTTGTAGACTAGCTTTTGCAGCTAATCTCTTAACTGTGCCTCCAACACCATCACAGGGTCCCTTTCCATGACTTGTTGCCAAAAAATTCTATTCTGCCTCAATTCCAAAATCATCTCTGTGATGGCAAAGATTCAAAAAGTTTTTGCAGTTCTTATACTGTCCTGCACACCCATCTGAAAAGTAAATTATTTTGTGGATGGAACCGATGGATGAGATATTATCTTTTAGGAATTTTATCAGATGCTTTTGAAACAAATGTACAGCAACTGTGTTATGGATGTTACACTCCTCTGAAATAATAACAAAGCTAAGGTGAGCAATCTCATCTTCCTTTTTATAGTAAATAACAAATGGATGTAGAGTAACCATCTCATTGTTCCAGTGAAAGCTCTGAACCTCATCTTGAAGAATAAAGGAATAATTTTCAGCAAAATCACACACAGCAAGGACCTCACCATCTTTCAAAGACATTTTTGTTTCACGGTAATAAGTTGCTTGCATCTTTGTCTTGAAGTCATGTATCTGGTATTCTTTCAGTTGGTTACAGAATTGGTCAATATATTCATCTGTATTCAGTTCTACTGATTCAAGATTTGACCAATCTGTATTGGTCCACTTTTTAAAATTTATGATATCAATGAAGTTGTTTGTAAATATGTCCAGTAGTCTGTTTTTTAAATCTGATGGATCTCCACATTGTTCACATTGTCTGAGGCAGGATTGCATTCCATAAAGGCAACACAATGACGTACATTCTTAATAGGTGTGTCATCATTTGCAGTTAGTTTTTCTAATTCAGCTTCTACAAACATAAGTTTGGCATTCTGATGAATTGTACAGACACATACTGAGTGAGTTCCTGTTGCTCCAGCAATAACACACTGCTTTGGACGCAATTCTGCAAATTTACTGAATCCCACCTTAACCAAAGGATTTCTTTCTTTGAAAATATGATAGGCTTCTTTTAAATTGCAAAGTAAAAGATGCTTTTGCAAATGTATCCTTCCTCTTTCATTGTCAATGATACTACAATAGTCTTTCTTTCCTGGCATTGTTCTACTGATGTCTTCTGAAAGATAAAATGCTTTAATAGCATCAACAGTATCCTGTTTAATTCTTTTCCCACCCTTTGGATTTGGGTCTGAAAGGACACCTTTTTCTTCAACTATTTTTTTAGCAATAGATGCTGTATGCCTTGTTGTGTTAAATTCTGAAGCAATTTTCCTAATGCTCCAACTTTTGGGCAATACAGTGAGGATTTTTATTTTATCATTTCTTTTAGTATTTTCATTTTTGAATTTTTCCTTGTTGATTTATTATTTCTAAACAGTCTACATCTCCAGATGGCTCCTTAAATTGTGAGTCAGAAATCTCTCTTCCTGCAACTGTTTCCATTCTCTTCTTAACTGTCTCTGTCACCTTGCTTAGTTTTTTAGCTCCATATGACTTTTGCTCTACAAGCTTTCTCTTTTTTATGGGTGATTCACCAATTGAAACAAAAGAAGCATTCAAAGTACACATCTCATGGTTTTGCTCTGAAGTTGATGCATCACTATTGTCAACATTTTCAATTTTCTCAAGATCTTCAGGTGGTTCACTACTACAAGAAGAATCATCATTTATGTCTGAATTCAAAGTGCCTATTCCTTTCTCAGGCAAGGACTCAAGATGTTCTCTACACTGCTTACAAAGTCTGTGATGTAGTGTTAAGTGCAGATCGGGAAACTTATTTACAAGTTCCTGTGGTACAATTCTCAAACTCTTCTTTCGACACTGACCTTTGTGACGCAGCAAAGGATCAGCACACTTCTGTTTCAGTTTTAAATGTTCCATGTTTGTACTCTGAAATCACAAAAGCACAAAGAAAATCCTGAAAAGAAAACAATGAACAATTAATGAATTATTAAATACATTTTTATACATGTATTTAGTAAAAATAAATTAACTTTAACTTGAGGTCAGGAGTCAACTCTGTAAAGTTGACAGTACTTATATACTAGTTGGGCCTTTGGATCAGTGCTACTCCAGTAGATTTGGGGCTGTCGAGGGGTTTAACCCTGGTTGTCTTTTAAAAGACTTCTTTTGGCACAGGTCACAAAAAGGTTTTTGAACTAATAATGTTAAGTTGAACTAAGTCTTCACTGACACTATATCAGAACAGAACTTTTAAATAAATGAACTGACAAAAAAAATCAAAAATTGAAGAATGATGCCAACTTCATTTATTTTTTATACATTGAACTAGTTATCAGCCACTTACAGCTTCTTGGGATTTTGTTGTACATGACTCAAGGTATTAATGTAAAAAAATTGAATTTTTTAGGAGAAGGTATTTTTTTTTTATTCAAGGTCAAAGGTCAACTTTTGAAGGAATTTTTTTATTTTTCACAGTAGAGATATTTAACAAGAGACAATAAACAAGGGGCTACTAAAGAGCTTTAAAATGAGACCAAAATCAATGCTCTAGCTTTAATAGTTTTTTAGTTACACCATTTTGAAAATAGTCATTTAACGCAAAAAAGGTCAAAATGTCACAACTTTGTGACCTTGTATCTCAGTAACCAAAGGTCAGTCAGCTCTAATAATTTGGGAATTTAAGTTTGGCATGTATATCTGCTATTGTGCCAAGTATGAGCAAAATTCAAAGGGGTGAGTGCAAAAAGTGCCATTTTGTGGCTGAGTTGACATGGAATGACGACCCACATACAGTAGGGTGCTCCAGTTGCCCCAATGTCACCAAATATTGCTGTGGTATTGCAGTTGGGTCTAATGAAATGAACCAGAAAAATGAACCAGTTCCAACTGGTTTGGATCAGCTGATCATACTTGTAGATGACCTTCAGCAAAAACTTAATATTTCGCAAAAGGGTTCCTTCATAAATAGTGTTTGTGATGAAGGTAAATCTTGTTGGAAATGAGCCAAACTTCAGGGACATGTTCAATAGACCCAACTGCAATACCACAGGGACCTTCAGCAATATTTGCTGACATTGGCGCAACTGGAGCACCCTAATATATACACAGGGTGTTTGAAAACTTTCTGTACAAATTGTAATGGGGGATAGGCAACACCAAGACAAACCCTTTTTGTCTATAAGTGTATGTCCGCTGACGTCACCATTCGGCGTGAGAGGGCGCCGCTGCAATTGGCTAAAAGGTGAAGTGGGCTTGACTCGCGCTTGCTGCTGGCATTCTTAAATCAGACGTAGTACGCGTAACATGTTTATTTAAAGAAGGCATGTTTATTTAAAGAAGGTGCTGAAAGTTGCGACCGGTAGCATCAATGCATGCCCGACAGCGTCGAAGCATTGACCGACGTACACGTCGAAAGATTCCCGGCATTTCGGGAATAGTTCCAGTGGCGACAGCGATTCTTGCTACGAGGTCTGAGTAAATGGGAGTCTCGTACACGAGGGTCTTCATGTGTCCCCACAGGAAGAAATCGAGGCATGTTAAATCGGGCGATCTTGGTGGCCAGGCTACGGGCCCATCCCGGCCTATCCATTGGTCCCCAATAGTGGCGTTCAGATAATCCCACACATCGTTGCTGGAGTGTGCTGGGGCCCCATCGTGTTGAAACCACATTCGTCTACGAATAGCCACAGGAACATCTTCCAGCAGTTCTGGCAATGTTTCTTCAAGAAATATCCGATAAACCGGCCCGTTGAGTCGGGCAGGCAGCAGGTACGGCCCAATCAACTTGCCATGGACGATACCTGCCCAAACATTGACGGCGAACCGTTCTTGATGAGCATGCACCCGTGTAGCATGTGGATTTGCGTGCGCCCACACGTGAGAATTGTGCATGTTAAACACACCCTCACGTGTGAAACAGGCCTCATCTGAGAACAGCACATAAGCTGGAAAATTAGGCTGCACCACTGTCTGCTGCAGAAACCAGCGTGCGAATTCCACATGAAGAGGGTAATCCCGAGGTTGTAATGCCTGGACTCTCCGACGATGAAACGGATGTAACTGCTGCTCGTGCAACACACTCCAGACCAGGTCGTGGTTCACACCGAGGATACGTGCAACACTTCGCGTGCTTGCGTTTGATTGTCCTCAAATTGCCGTAGGATTTCTTCTTCCATGTCAGGAGTGCGCACGTTTCTCTCCCGACCAGTGTCATGCATGTTTGCATGGAATGTTCCAGTTTCTCGCAGTCGCCGATGCAAATGCGCAAACGTTTGGTGGTTTGGCACACATCTGTTTGGGAAGCGCTGTCGGTGCAACCTCACAGCAGCTCTTCCGTTTCCATTGGCAGCCCCATACACCATATGCATGTCAGCCATCTCAGCAGTCGTGAAGCGCTCCATGTTACGCGTACTATGTCCGATTTAAGAATGCCTGCGGCAAGCGCGAGTCTAGCCCACTTCACCTTTTAGCCAATTGCAGCGGCGCCCTCTTGCGCCGAATGGTGACGTCAGCGGACATACACTTATAGACTTATAGATGAAAAGGGTTTGTCTTGGTGTTGCCTATCCCCCATTACAATTTGTACAGAAAGTTTTCAAACACCCTGTATATATATATATATATATATATATATATATATATATATATATATATATATTAGGGTGTCCCAGCCTCACATGTGAAAATAAAAATTTGCAAGAGTCAAATCGCACACCCCTTTAATTAATTACACTTGAAGAAAGGAAAAAATGGGCGAAATTTCATTGGCCTATTAGGAGGGGAAGGGTCCCCTCATTGACCTTGTTTATTCGACCCTATATGAACAAACGTAAATGCTCAGCATTAATCATTCTAGAATGGAAGAATGAAATGTAAATTCTTTCTAATGACTAAATTAAAGGAAATGGAAATTCTTCCTAATGGCACATTTCATTTCAGGGGACAGAGGATCTTTTTGTCTGCTGAGGGGAACTGCTGGTGGTGGTATTCGACGACTTGGTACACGAGCTGCCGTTCCTCCTCGTTTTTTGTCAGGCCCTCGTTGAAATCTTCCGCCAGTTTCACCGCCCATTCTGCCGCGTCGTTCACAGACTTCAACGATGGTGCACATCCTTCGAGATCTTTGGGGTTTTTTGGAACTGGCAGCTTCAGGCAATGAAAAAGGTTTTGAGTTCTTTTCGTGACCAAGGTGCTCAAATCCGACTGTCACACGGTCAAGACACTCTTCCCTCCAGCCGACGCAGATCTTTTGGGTTTTCGGTCTTCTTGTGCAGGTTTTGGAGCATGGCCGTCTTCTCTGCATCGGTGGTTTTGGAGGAGAACATAGCGAGTCCGGCTAAATCTTCGCTTAGGTACCAGAGGTGGCCCCGGAATTTCGTCAATGCGGCGGTACCTACATCATGATCCACCGCCTTGTACCGCTCTAGGTCCTCCAACAGCTCCAGGTCATTGACGGGCGCGTCCGCCGTCAATGGAGCCTCGAACCACCTCTGGAGGTAGATGGTGACGGCAAAGACGTTTATCGTGCGTAGTGACCGGACCTCGTGAGTGGTCAGGTGGAATTGGCTTCGGAAGATGAACATCTTAAGACAGTAAATGCCTTTGGCCATCCACCTGGCCCGGTGGTATGCTCCAGGATGATTGTACCGGAGATCTCGTTTGCCATGACCATCGAGGAAGACCAGAGCGAGGATCAGGAACTCCCGGTAATCGTCTCTTGGGTGGCCAACTTCAAGCTGGTCTTCAATGAAGTGGACAATCTGATCTTTTTTCAACGCCACCCATTCCGAAAGGATGTCGCTTGGGCCATTGCTGTTGAATGGAGAAGCCTGCTTCTGGTCGATGAACTCCCATTGGGATTTGAAGCGAGCGAACAGAGCAATTTCGGGGCCAGAAGACCTGAAGAACAGGTCAAAGACTGAGGTGATTACCAATTCCATCATGTGGTGTCTGCAAGCCAGGAAAAGAACGCGGCGGTCCATTTGGTCCTGGATAATCATACAAGCGCCGCTGTGAATACCGGTATTCGCCACTGTTGTGTCGAAGCAGAGACCGGCAATCCATGGTTGAACTTGCGGCCAATCATCCAGCACCTTCAGAACAGCTCCAGCCATCCGCTGTCCCGTGCTGTCAGGGATTTTTGGGATCGCCAACAACTTCTCAAGATTCTTCCCGCTGACCAGCACTGGTATGCGATCTGATTTCCCTCCATCCGAATCAGGGAGGAGTTTGCCATCAAAGTGGACGACAAGCGGCGTATCAGGATTGAACTCGGTCTTGATTCCGGCTGCCAAGTTCTTCCTGGACTTCTGCCGTGAATGGTGAAGACTTGATTTGGACAAGGTGACCGAGGATAACTCAACTCCCGCGGCAGCGAGTGCTGGAGCCACAATGTGCATCGCTTGGCGTACTGAGATTCCAGTTCGATCCAGGGCTGCAGCAAAATTGGGATATTGGATGATCCTCCTTGCCGACACTTGGCCGTCCTTGGGAGCGGATTGAGGAGCCGAAGGACCAGGAGAGGAATATTGGACATCATCATTGGATGCTTCGGCCATGGACTCCGAAGAAGAAGACCCACTTTTCACCATTCCTTTTGCTTGCAGTGAGTCCATCTCTTCGCGGCTTTTCTTCTTCCTCTTCTCTTCAGCTGCTCGGCGTTTCTCCCGCTCCACTGCCCTGCGAGCAAACTCCAGGTCCTCTCCTCCGATGTACATCTTCCCCACGGTTTGCTGGTCATTCAGGTCTCGATCTTCGGGGACTTTGATGAGTTTCATGGCGTTAGCATGAGCTGTTTCGAACAGTGTATTCAGGTTGGCTTGGAATCGCTTTTCCCGCTCCAGTTGCTTCTCTCCCCCACGGTTTCGGTTTCTGGCAACCTTCTCGTAGTCCGTGGAGAGGGCCTTGATCCTCTCGACGCACTTGGGCTTGTGGGAGGTCGGAATAGATGCCCGAGCCCACACCGCCATAACCTCATCAGCTACCACATTGGCAGCTTCCGCCGTGGACGTTTTTTTCTTCCGAGTGAAGAACAACAGACGTCGAAGAACATCTCGCACTGTCGGGAGTTGACACAGTGTTTCCAGGGGTTCATTTCGCAACACCCCCACCAACCACACAGTCTCCTGCTTTCTTGTATCCATAACCTGAAAAGAAATATGCTACAATTAGTATAAGGTAGAGAGTAGCCGTTCAGCAATAGTAACACATGGTTTGAGGGGACCCTTAAAATTAAAGAACACGAATGTAATTCATCTTGCTGGCATGTTTTCACGAGTGGAAGAAATTAGGGGTGTGTGCATGACAAACTTCAGGAACAAAAAAAATTGGGACACACTAATATATATATATATATATATATATTATATATATATAATATATATATCGTAAAGAACGACGCTTGTATAGGAGATATTCCGCGCAAGACGAGAAAGAGAAAACAACAAATGAAAAAATGAAGTACCACCTGGGAATCGAACCCGGGTTCGATTCCCAGGTGGTACTTCATTTTTTCATTTGTTGTTTTCTCTTTCTCGTCTTGCGCGGAATATCTCCTATACAAGCGTCGTTCTTTACGTTATTTATACTGCGTGTTCTTTGCAGTTGAATGTATATAATGTTACGGCATGCGGGAGGTGCCCCCTTGGGGCATTGGTTTCTGCGAGTATGTAGAGGAATTACGGCATTTGGAAGAGTGAAGTCCATGGTGTAGTGGTTATCGCGTCTGACCGGCAATCGGAAGATCCCGGGTTCGATTCCCAGGTGGTACTTCATTTTTTCATTTGTTGTTTTCTCTTTCTCGTCTTGCGCGGAATATCTCCTATACAAGCGTCGTTCTTTACGTTATTTATACTGCGTGTTCTTTGCAGTTGAATGTATATATATATATATATAAATCCGCATTTCTGCAAATATCACCTTTGCTGAAAGGTATGCTGGGAAAAAGCGTGGCGAAACTATAATGCTGAGGTGTTCTGTTAAGTTATCAGTAACTGTTGTGAAGCCATGCCACGCGGATGTGAACTCTCCGAGTTCCAACGTGGACTCGTCATTGGATGTTATTTAAGTAACGTTTCTATACGAAACATTGCAGCCAAACAGGATATACCAAAGTCGACTGTAGCGGATGTTATCATGAGATGGAAGCACGACGGTGCAACTAACGCGAAAAAACGTTCCGGACGACCACGCAAACTGACGGAACGTGATAGAAGAAGTCTGGTACGACATGTCAAGAAGTCCCGCACGTCCTCTGCCGCTTCCATCGCTGAGGAGGTAGGAAGAGCATCCGGTACCTCCGTTAGTACTGTAACTATCTGCAGAGAGATGCACAGACTCGGTTATTATGGTAGAGCAGCTGTACACAAGCCACTGATTACAAAAGGTAATGCCACGCGTCGTTTGGCCTGGTGTCTCCCGTCGATCCTGGACCGTGGAGGACTGGAAAACTGTTCTTTGGAGCGACGAGTCGTGGTATTCACTCTTCCAGTCTGATGGGTGTGTGTGTTTGGGTGTGGCGACAGCCCGGAGAATGGCTTCTTCCTGACTGTGTACGTCCAACGGTGAAGTTCGGTGGAGGGTCCATCATGGTATGGGGTTGTTTTTCCAGGCTAGGGCTCGGCCCGTTGGTTGTTATACGCACTACCATGAACACTGACGTTTATCTCGACGTTCTGGACAATTCGGCCCTCCCTACACTGTGGCAATACTATGGAGATGGCCATTGTTTGTTTCAACAGGATCGAGCTCCCTGCCGTACTGCAAGACGTGTGCAGGACTGGTTTCGTGAAAATAAGGTGGATTTGTTAGACTGGCCTGCTCAGAGCCCCGATCTCAACCCAATCGAGCACATGTGGGATGAACTGGAGCGACGGATACGAAACCGCACACCACGCCCGGCTTCACTTGCATCTCTTGCATCAGCTCTGCAAGAGGAATGGCGAGCCATTCCTGCACAGACTTACCGAAAACTGGTGGAAAGTATGCCTCGACGTGTTGACGCTGTAATAAAAGCAAAGGGTGAACCTACTGGTTACTAAATGCCATAATAAAACCATTTTTCCCAAAACCATGCAGTGTCTGAATACTTTTGATCATTATATATATATATATATATATATAGGGTGTCCCAGCCTCACATGTGAAAATAAAAATTTGCAAGAGTCAAATCGCACACCCCTTTAATTAATTACACTTGAAGAAAGGAAAAAATGGGCAAATTTTCATTGGCCTATTAGGAGGGGAAGGGTCCCCTCATTGACCTTGTTTATTCGACCCTATATGAACAAACGTAAATGCTCAGCATTAATCATTCTAGAATGGAAGAATGAAATGTAAATTCTTTCTAATGACTAAATTAAAGGAAATGGAAGTTCTTCCTAATGGCAAATTTCATTTCGGGGGACAGAGGATCTTTTTGTCTGCTGAGGGGAACTGCTGGCGGTGGTATTCGACGACTTGGTACATGAGCTGCCATTCCTCCTCGTTTTTTGTCAGGCCCTCGTTGAAATCTTCCGCCAGTTTCACCGCCCGTTCTGCCGCGTCGTTCACAGACTTCAACGATGGTGCACATCCTTCGAGATCTTTGGGGGTTTTTGGAACCGGCAGCTTCAGGCAATGAAAAAGGTTTTGAGTCCTTTTCGTGACCAAGGTGCTCAAATCCGACCGTCTCACGGTCAAGACACACTTTCCCTCCAGCCAACGCAGATCTTTTGGGTTTTCGGTCTTCTTGTGCAGGTTTTGGAGCATGGCCATCTTCTCTGCATCGGTGGTTTTGGAGGAGAACATAGCGAGTCCAGCTAAATCTTCGCTTAGGTACCAGAGGTGGCCCCGGAATTTCGTCAATGCGGCGATACCTACATCATGATCCACCGCCTTGTACTGCTCTAGGTCCTCCAACAGCTCCAGGTCATTGACGGGCGCATCCGCCGTCAATGGAGCCTCGAACCACCTCTGGAGGTAGATGGTGACAGCAAAGACGTTTATCCTGCGTAGTGACCAGACCTCGTGAGTGGTCAGGTGGAATTGTCTTCGGAAGATGAACATCTTAAGACAGTAAATGCCTTTGGCCATCCACCTGGCCCAGTGGTATGCTCCAGGATGATTGTACCGGAGATCTCGTTTGCCATGACCATCGAGGAAGACCAGAGTGAGGATCAGGAACTCCTGGTAATCGTCTCTTGGGTGGCCAACTTCAAGCTGGTCTTCAATGAAGTGGACAATCTGCCCTTTTTTCAACGCCACACATTCCGAAAGGATGTCGCTTGGGCCATCGCCGTTGAACGGAGAAGCCTGCTTCTGGTCGATGAACTCCCATTGGGATTTGAAGCGAGCGAACAGCGCAATTTTGGGGCCAGAAGACCTGAAGAACAGGTCAAAGACTGAGGTGATTACCAATTCCATCATGTGGTGTCTGTAAGCCAGGAAAAGAACGTGGCGGTCCATTTGGTCCTGGATAATCGTACAAGCGCCGCTGTGAATACCGGTATTCGCCACTGTTGTGTCGAAGCAGAGACCGGCAATCCATGGTTGAACTTGCGGCCAATCATCCAGCACCTTCAGAACAGCTCCAGCCATCCGCTGTCCCGTGCTGTCAGGGATTTTTGGGATCGCCAACAACTTCTCAAGATTCTTCCCGCTGACCAGCACTGGTATGCGATCCGATTTCCCTCCATCCGAATCAGGGAGGAGTTTGCCATCAAAGTGGATGACAAGCGGCGTATCAGGATTGAACTCGGTCTTGATTCCGGCTGCCAAGTTCTTCCTGGACTTCTGCCGTGAACGGTGAAGACTTGATTTGGACAAGGTGACCGAGGATAACTCAACTCCCGCGGCAGCGAGTGCTGGAGCCACAATGTGCATCGTTTGGCGTACTGAGGTTCCAGTTCGATCCAGGCTGCAGCAAAATTGGGATATTGGATGATCCTCCTTGCCGACACTTGGCCGTCCTTGGGAGCGGATTGAGGAGCCGAAGGACCAGGAGAGGAATATTGGACATCATCATTGGATGCTTCGGCCATGGACTCCGAAGAAGAAGAAGACCCACTTTTCACCGTTCCTTTTGCTTGCAGTGAGTCCATCTCTTCGCGGCTTTTCTTCTTCCTCAAACTCCAGGTCCTCTCCTCCGATGTACATCTGGTCATTCAGAAAGTCTTGATCTTCGGGGACTTTGATGAGTTTCATGGCGTTGGCATGAGCTGTTTCGAACAGTGTATTCAGGTTGGCTTGGAATCCCTTTTCCCGCTCCAGTTGCTTCTCTCCCCCATGGTTTCGGTTTCTGGCAACCTTCTCGTAGTCCGTGGAGAGGGCCTTGATCCTCTCGACGCACTTGGGCTTGTCGGAGGTTGGAATAGATGCCCGAGCCCACACCGCCATAACCTCATCAGCTACCACATTGGCAGCTTCCGCCGTGGATGGTTTTTTCTTCCGAGTGAAGAACAATAGATGTCGAAGAACATCTCCCACTGTCGGGAGTTGACACAGCGTTTCCAGGGGTTCATTTTGCAACACCCCCACCAACCACACAGTCTCCTGCTTTCTTGTATCCATAACCTGAAAAGAAATACCGGTATGCTACAATTAGTATAAGGTAGAGAGTAGCCGTTCAGCAATAGTAACACATGGTTTGAGGGGACCCTTAAAATTAAAGAACACGAATGAAATTCATCTTGCTGGCATGTTTTCACGAGTGGAAGAAATTAGGGGGGTGTGCATGACAAACTTCAGGAACAAAAAAAATTGGGACACACTAATATATATATATATGAAAATTATTTCACGAAAGTAACACGTGAAAAATATTTATGATGAATAATGGGCAATGGGTCACTCGCAATGAGGTCCCAAAAATATAGCTTTCCTCACCAGTAGGGTGTCAATTTTAGTAAAGTCAACAACTGAAAAACTAATGCTCAAATGATGTCATATTATCTAGCAAACTTAGAAATATCTTGTGTTGTTTAAAAATTCCATTTACCTACTTATATTTGACCATAAAGGTTTGAAATATAACCTAAATATGACTGTAGCATCGTATATCAATGTTCCATTGATATGTGTTGTCAACTTTGGTTATTTTTGGTGTGCAGTATGGTTTCTAAGTTTCACACAGTCACAAATGCTGGAGTTTTGATTGTGAATGCGTGTGTTTTCCCTCCTTTTTGACAATTTTGATTACCGTACTTCATAATGTAAATATTGTGTAATTCAAATTATTCAAATTGTTGTGTGTGACCCAAACTTTCTGTATATTTTAATATATATATACAGTGGACCCCCGATTTGAGTACGTAATCCATTCCAGCATGGCGTACTCAATTCGAAATGTACTCAAATCGAACTTAATAACCTATGGGAATTAATTAATTCGTTCCAAAACCGAAAAATTTCACCCCACCCCTACTTTTTCTATAGAAATTGGCCTACGAAATTTAGTAATTGTATTAAAAATAGACAGAATAGAATACAAAATACATACCGTACAATATAGACAAAATAGAATAATCCTGTAGGAGTCTTGCTTGATGTGCTGGAAGTTCCAGATGAGGAATGGAGGGGAGGAATTATTGCTTGGAGGGAGAGTCTCCTTCCATGATGATGTCTGATAACTCATCAGGGCTAGGCATTCTTAGGCCCACAGCCAATGACATGGAAGAGGTAGAGGGTTGGGGACTTGAGGGCTTAAAATAAGCATCAATTTTCTGTTGCTTCTGCCTGTTTGCTATGAATGACTTAAAGTAGCTCATGACCCTGTCCTCAAACAAGCATAAAACAGGTTCACTGATTTCCACATCGGGGTGCAAGTTGACAATAGGTTTAAGCTTAGACCAGTATTCAATGGCTTCCTTAGCCTTAGCAACAGTGAGTCACTCCGATTCATCCTCAATTTCCTCCCCATCATCTGATCCAGAACCAGACTCCCTGGCCAACGCTTGGAGTTCTTCAGTCGTGAGTTCCTGTATATGCTCCTGGATCAGTTCAGCAACATCATTGTCACTGACGTTAAGCCCCATCTGGTTGCCTAGCTGGACAATTTTGGCTGCAATATTAGGTTCATCTTGGAAGCCTTCAAAGTTATGAACCACTGACGGCCACAACTTTTTCCAGGCGGCATTAAGACAGACATTGGAGACATCTCTCCATGCTCTCACAACATGCCTGATGGCCTCATAGATGTTGTACTCTGTCTTCCAGAATTTGGTCAGGGACATTCTTTCTGTTGCTTCATGACACTGGGCAAACATATGTTTTGTATACATTTTCTTAAGATTAGAAATCACCTGCTGGTCCATTGGCTGAATTAAGGGGGTAGTGTTAGGGGGCAGAAACTGTACATTCATGAAGGGAAATCTAACTTTAACAATGGCATTGAGGTCCGGATCATGGGCTTTTGCATTGTCCAGCAGTAACAGAGCTTTTAAGGGCAGCTTGTTAGTCTCAAGGTATGCTTTAACAGTAGGGCAAAAAACTTCCATCAGCCAAGCATGAAAGTTAACCCTAGTCACCCAGGCTTTCTTATTAGACTTCCAGGAAACCCCAAGGTTGGAAGTCATCACTTTCTTCTGCTTAAAAATTCTTGGATTTTCAGAATGGTACACCACTAAAGGTTTGATTTTAAGGTCTCCTGAGGCATTGGCAGCAACAAGAAGTGTAAATCGGTCTTTCATGGGTTTGTGGCCAGGCATTTTCTTTTCCTGCTGGGTGATATAAGTCGTGATCGGTAGCCTTTTCCAGAAGAGGCCAGTCTCATCTGCATTGAACACTTGCTGTGGCAGATAATTTTCATTTTCTATAAGTTCAGCAAATTTGGTCTTATAAGCTTCTGCACCTTCATTATCAGCACTGCTAGCTTCACCATGCCTTCTCACATTTTTCAGTTCACACCGCTTCTTAAACCGTTCAAACCACCCTTTACTGGCATGAAAATTCTCAAAAGCCTCACTAGATATATCCACTGTCCCTTTAATCTCATTAAAAATGTTGGTGGCCTTGTCGCAAATGAATGATTGAGTAGTTGATTCCCCTTTCCTCTCCTCCTGAATCCAAATAAGCAGCAGCCTTTCCACTTCTATAATAGCCTCCCTGCCCTTATAAAGCCTGGTAGAGCCCTTAACAGCCCTCGTACCCTTCACAGAATCTTTACGACGCAAAATGCTCGAAATACTGGTCTTAGGAATGTCATATTCCTCAGCTAAGTCTCTGAGACTTTTGCCCTCTTCACTTTTTCTAATAATCTCCAATTTCATCTCTATTGTAAAAAGGCGTTTCTTCTTTTGTGAGTCTTTTGATGTAGATGTACGTTTAGAAGCCATCACTATAACAGTTCACTATGTCACAATATAAAATACAGTATCAAAGTCACTGCATGTACGAATCACCAAATTTATGCTATATTTTCACTATTTTATGCTGTAATCAACAGAAACTAACATAAATAAACACTAAGTACAAAGTCAGAAAACAAAATGTACGAAATTCTAACAGAAATCCCTAAGAACACCTGTACTATTCAAAACATTAGACCCCGAATGTTCCTGCAACGAATGCTCTAGACAAACTGAAATGCGTTCGGCGTCGCTGGCTGGCATACTCAAATCGAGTTTTCTACTCAAGTCGAGTCAATAGGAGCCTATGGACGAGTATACTCAAATCGATGCATACTCAAATCGGGGGTCCACTGTACTATATGAAATTGTCATTACTTTGAATAATTAAGTCTTGTACCTATAACAACACAACCTTTTATCTGAGCTTATAGGAAAATATTAAGAATTTCAATTAACTTAATTTCATGTACAGGCAGTCCCTGGCTTACGAACGAGTTCCGTTCTCACGATGGTCTTTAAGTCGAATTTGTATGTAAGTCGGAACCCATACAAACGGTTTGTACTTAACGTCTTAAAAGTGGGATGTGGGCTGTGGCAGTAGGGTGGAAATTTGGTTTGAATGAGTCATCAGTAGTGGTAGAAAATGATTTCATACAATGTTTTTTTTTGTTGTTTCTTTTAATTCTATTTAAAATTTCATTATAAAAAATAATAGACTTCTCAGTAGATGTGTATATCTTAGGATTTTAGAGCACACACATCCACCACAAACATCCCCATATTCTTCATTCATATTTCTTATAGGCTTTTAGAGCACATCCACCCACCACAATCAACCCCATATTCTTTGTTGTGAGTCTACTGTATATTTAAACACTTTAAACACACTCCCAATTTATAAAAGCTACTAAAACATAGAAAACATAAAAAAAGATAATTTGTAACTAATTAAAGTGCATCACCAGCACTTGCATCAGATTTTCATTTAGGAGCCATGATAGGGGTTTGCACATTATCAGAAATTGAATATGAATTCACACGAATGTCTTCACGAGTACAAAATCTGACTTAAAATGGCGGTGGCATAAGTAGTGTGCTGATACGTTACTACAAACCATTGTAGGTAACTCGGATTTTTATAATAATAGACTTTACGGCAGTCTGTTCGTATGTACAGAACATCGTAAGTTGGACATTTGTAACCCAGAGACTGCCTGTAATCATAATCAGTAGGCCTATCCAAATTTCAATGACATTTCTTTTGTTCACAGATCCACAGGATGAGTCAGAAAGAAATCAGAACCCGAAGCAAATCGTCACTTAAGTCATTTGGTGGGGACTGGGAGGGAACTTCCCCCTGCTGAGCTGCCCACAGCCAGAGATCTGCTGAGGTATGGTTTGTTGAGGAGAGAGATGAGTGAGGAAGACAGGAGGAATTACCCAGTTAATGACCTGATTAACAATGGCATTGTTCCAGGGCTACTGGCTCAGTTGAGAAAGGCCAACGCTCTATTCACAGGACTTGTAATTGACACTGAGATCAGGATCAGGGCTAAAGTGAAGGCACTGTGGGATGAGGCAGTGAAGGTGTCCATTGGCAATGTGAAGCTAGAGGTCAAAGATAGGTTCATGATGAAACTGGAGAAATTGGTGGACATCCTGACCTGTCACTGTGTGATCAGGAGCTGCAGTGAGCGAGCAGAAGATACCAGTGCAGGAGCTTGCCTTCATTAAAGGTCAGACAGAAAAGGTGGGCAGTGTGGGGGCACACCAGATGGGTCTAGCTGATCACCCTGAGACCAGGAAGCAGTGCTGCAGAGACAGGAGCAGAGAAGGAAGGCAGAGGAGTCAGCCAAGAAAGAAGAGGAGTTGAGGGAGGAGTCACTGCTGGAGATGGAGTTGGCGGATACTGGAGATATACTGAAGGAGGCAGGGAGGAGAGAGGAGGACAAAGACTTCATACCAGAGGTTGCGACAACTTCTTCCTTGCCTGTGGCTAAGAAGAAGAAGAAATACAACACTGAAGATATTACCAACATACCTCTGGCTAGCTTGAGACATCACACTGGGCTGAGAGAGAGTGCAGAGATTGCCACTGCTGCCTGGATTGATGCTGGTCTTATCACAGAGTTTGACACAGCACTGGTGATTGACCACAACAAGGTGAGGAGGGCTCAGGAGAGACTGACTAAGGAGCTGGTCAAGAAGTTTGATGAAGAGATTAGGGAAAATGGCATCACCTCTATCTTCTTTGATGGGAAAAGAGATGACACCAAAGTGATGATGGAAGCTGAGGGCAGTGACAGGCAGTTTCCTGTCCTCATTAAGGAAGAACACTACACAGTGTGAAATGAACCAGGTGGGAAATATTTGTGGCATTTTGTACCAGAGGAAGCTGCAGAGGAGAGAAGTCATGCTGAGGTCATTACTGATTGTTTGGTGAACTGGCTAAGAGAGAGAGGAGCAGACCAGACCCTTTTGGCCATAGGAGGTGACAGTACTAATGTGAATACTGGCTGGGAGGGAGAAGTAATGCATTATGTGGAGTCCAAGCTTAGCAGGAAGTTGATGTGGATTGTCTGTGACTTGCATACTGGGGAGCTGAGTCTCAGACACCTGGTGACTGCACTGGATGGCAAGACATTGAGCAACAACAAGTGGTCTGGGCCCCTAGGGAAGATGTTAGACACTGCCACTGAGGTGGAGATCAACCCAAACTTCATGAGGATCACTGTTGGTCCTCTACCCCATCTCAGTCAGGAGGTAGTCAAAGACACCAGCACAGACCAATCATATGGCTGTAGAATCATCACTGCCATCAGATCGGGAGAGGTACCTCAGAGTCTAGCTCTGGAGATTGGGCCAGTATGTCACAGTAGGGTGGGTCACCATGGCTCTAAGGTTCTGCAGATTGTGGATTTCCAAACATGTGCTGAAGAGTAGGAACCTGAAGAATCCAAGGATAATTGTAGAATTCATAGTGGGAGTCTACATGCCAAACTGGTTCAACATCAAGTTAAATCACAGCTGGGTGGAGGGTCCCAGGCATGTACTGTACCAGCTGGAGCTGCTCAGAAGTCAGAAGAAGGAGGTGATAGGAATAGTGATTCCTACAGTGAAGAAATCAGCCTGGTATGCACACTCTGAGGCTGTGCTCCAGGCCATGTTGTGCAATGAGGTGGAGGAGGAGAGGAGGGATGCAGTGAAGAGGATACATGAAATCAGAGGTGAAGGAGATGAGGACACGCAGGTAGGAGACTGCAGTGTCAGACCCAGGAAGACTCCTGACATCAACCCAGATACCACCAAACTCTTGGAGCTTATTGACTGGAACTCTGGCGTGATTGACCCTCCTCTGTCCTGCTCCCTCACCACTGCTGCAATTAAGGAGTTTCTGGATAGACCAATGGAAGTTCCTGCATGGCCCTCACACACACAGTCAGTAGAGAGGTATGTGAGGATGACAACTGAAGCAGCACAACATGTTTACTCATAAGAGAGGAGGGAGGCATACATCAGTGGCCAGTAGGGAGCTCATCTCCAGGAACAAGAGCAAGGCAGACATGGCATCCTTGGCAAAGTTCAAGAAACCTATCTATACTTCTAAGTTTTAATATTGAAATACAATCAAAATGCCTTTAATTGTACGTAATGTATGTAAAATGTAGTTATAACAGGGTATCCCAGGAGGAAATGTCAAGAATGCACCATTTCACTCTGGGAATTTCTAAGTAGAAAGTATTATATCGACATGTGCCTGATTCCCAACCGTTACCGAGATACAGGCCTCTACGGTTTCCGGGAAGGTGGATTGGACGTGGAGGACCTGTGGCATGGCCCCCTCGTTCGCCTGACTTATCTCCGCTAGATTTTTTTTGTCTTGGGGTTCTTGAAGAGTAATGTTTATCAGCGGGGTAAGCCCGAAACTAGGGAGCAGTTGGTTGCACGTATACAGGATGCGTTCATAAACCTCAGAAATGAACTTCCGCATTTTCCTTGGCAAGACTCGATGGATCGGAGGCTCGCCACATGCATTGAAGAAGGAGGGGGTCACTTTGAAACCATTCTGCAATAAGTGCAATAGTGTATTGTATGTTTGTACTTTTTGTAAACCACAAGTGTCATTAAATAGTATCCAAGATCGCCTTTTTATTATGTTTTAATTACCCAAATGTAGAGGCCTGTATCTCAGTAATGGTTGGGAATCAGACCCATATCGATATAATACTTTCTACTTAGAAATACCCAAAGAGTGAAATGGTGCATTCTTGACATTTCCTCCTGGGACACCCTGTATATAATAAAAAAAAATACTTGCAAAAATTGCTGATTTTTCGTAAACTTCAACTTCAAATATAAGTAGCTAGGAGTGGTCAAATCTGGATTTTAAAGCCATATTTTGATTTAGCACATAAAAATGCATCATTTTGGTCACTAGTAGTCTTTGAAAATCTAAAGATTTCGCTTTGCTCCCTAAAATTGACACACGGTACTTCACCACCTATCTGTCCCATAGCTGAATCCTATCTGCTTTGCAGATAGCTGGTGAGGGAAGCTATATTTTTGGGACCTCTCTGCAAGTGACCCATTGCCCATGTTGGGCTAACATCATGGAAAAGAAAAAACTGTAGTGTTTGTCATTTACCATTACTTATTTGGACTATAGTGGATTTAATTTTCCCAGAAGAGTTCCCTGTTTCATGCATGGTCTGTGTGTATCATAAAAACCTCAGGAAACCATTCTGAGTTCATTACTATATATATATATATATATATATATATTATATATATATATATATATATATATATATATATATATATATATATATATATATATATATATATATATATATATATATATATTATATATTATATATATATATATATATTGTCCGAGAATTATCTGTACAATTTTTGCCTGTTATTAAAAGTCAACCATGAAGTGTAGAAATTCCAGTGTTGTCCCATTTTACAGAGAATCTCATTAAGTTTTTTAGAAATGTACGCAGGTGACAGACATTGATGATTTAAAAGCAAGAATCACAGCTGCTATTGAGCGAATTGATGTGTATATGCTGCAGCGTACATGGCAACATTTGGAGTATCGATTGGATGTTTTGCGAATCACTAATGGTGCACATATCGAATGTTTGTAACAACCTTACTTTAATAAAAGAAACTTTTGAAAATACAGATTCTAAATAATCTTGTTTAAGAATTTTGTGTGTGTTATCAAGAATTTTATTAAAAGATGAAATTGTACAGATAATGTTCGCACACACTGGAATTTCTAAAAAAACTTGTCAAAACTTGGTATCAGAAAAAACTTAATGAGATTCTCTGTAAAATGGGACAACACTGGAATTTCTACACTTCATGGTTGACTTTTAATAACAGCCAAAAATTGTACAGAAAATTCTCGGACACCCTGTATATATATAATTTTTTTTTTTTTTTCCTATAACTGGTTGGAAACAATTCATTTGATCTTGTGCTAAAAATTGGTAGTTTTTCCTTACAAATTTGGATGCTCCTCCCACAATCCTTTAATGTTTAATTTTTAATTTTAATTTTTATTTCTCCGTTTATTGTGTATATATACTATATATATATATATTTTTTTCCTATAACCTATACAGGGTGTCCCACAAAAATGTTAACCGTACTTTGAATTAATATAACTCAAAAACTATTAGAGATTTTTGGGTCCTGCAAAAATGTTTTATTTAACAACTATTTATCTGTTGATTCTGGAAATTTCATTAAATTTCCTTTTACGAAGTTGATACATTAATGGTTTTAGTGGAGGCTATCAAAAATATGTTTGCGCAAGGAAGTAAAATAATGAAACTTCGAAGTTTAAAATTAACAAATTTATTTAAATCCATTAATAACAAAAACACCTCTTCATATGGGTAATACAAATTTATTTTTTAATTTTCTAAGCACTGTTTCCTTCCACATGTCCTCCATTTCTTTCCAAGCACAGTTGCGCCTTTGATCGCATTGATTGCACAACTTTTTTGATCAACTGGTGATTTTCCTTAAGTAAATTGACTTCACGTGTGATACTATCTCTTAACTGGTTTATGTTTTCCGGTGGAATAGAATACACTTTACTCTTTAGATATCCCCATAAGAAATAATCGCACGGTGTTAAATCAGGGGATCTTGGGGGCCATTCAATTGCATGATTTAGCGCGACAATGCGGTTGCCAAAATTTTCTCTCAGTTTTGTTCTTACAGCAAGCTGTCTATGAGCTGGTGCGCCGTCCTGAATCCACCAAAGTCTATTGAATTGATTGCCGTAAATCTGGAGGAGTTCTGGGATGATCCGTTCGTTGATCATGTTCAGGTAGGCAGCACCATTCAAGTTATTGTCATAAAACAATGGGCCGACAAGATAGCCATTCCCGCATATTCCGATCCACAGAGACACTTTCTGCTGACAAATACGTGTGTCAAAGTTGAATGCTGGGGGGTTGTTCAGCGGCGCATATTGTCGAATATTATGGCTATTTACCTTTCCATTCATGAAAAAGGCTGCCTCATCACCAATCACAATGTTTTCCAAGAAACGAGCAGGTTTATGGAGAAGCCATTCGACAAATTGTCTACGACGAGGAAAATCAGTTTCAAGAAGCTGGTGTCTTACATGCATCTTATAGGGATGCCATTTTAAGTCATGTTTAACAATGCGGTTAAATGTTGACTTTGACAATTGTAACCCATTCTTTCTGACTGATACATTTGGATTTTGAAGAAGTGTCATCTGAACATTTTCGATATTTTCTGTTGTTCTTATGGTTTTCCTACGACCCGAACGACCTTTATTTAGATTTAAGCATGTTCCTTCATGTTGGTATTTCCGAACATTTTTCCAAATAGCGGGCTTGCTTGGTGGGTGCCTACCTGGAAAAAAGGGTTCTTTTGAAGTAAACTTTTACATAGAAACGCTTTGATTTGCTTAATAAGCAATAATGATGAGACCATACCACAGCGTGTCCGAAAAACCACTGTGCAATGGCCTAGGCTTCGCTTGAAGAATCGCACAGTGACCTAGGCTACCTAGGCTCCCTACGCTTCACTTGAAAGTGCACGGTGACCTAGGCTTCCTAGGCTTCGCTTCATTATTTTACTTCCTTGCGCAAACATATTTTTGATAGCCTCCACTAAAACCATTAATGTATCAACTTCGTAAAAGGAAATTTAATGAAATTTCCAGAATCGACAGATAAATAGTTGTTAAATAAAACATTTTTGCAGGACCCAAAAATCTCTAATAGTTTTTGAGTTATATTAATTCAAAGTACGGTTAACTTTTTTGTGGGACACCCGGTATATAGGCTGTAACCAGGGCTGTGGAGTCAGAATCGTGGAGTCGGTCAATTTTGAATGGAGTCGGAGTCGGAAGCGCATAGTTGGATGGAGTTGGAGTCGGTGCAAATCCTTCAATTATAACCATAGCAGCCTAGGCCTAGCTCAATTTTATGAGTAAAATAGATTTAACCTAATGTTTTAATATATAATATATAAATAATATATAATACCTATATAATATGTAAATATATAAATATAAATAATATCTAAATAATATATAAATATACAATGGAACCTCAATATACGAACTTAATCCGTTCCTGAGGGTTGTTCTGATATCGAATTGTTCGTATATTGAATCAATTTTTCCCATAAGAAATAATATAAATTGGATTAATCCGTTCCAGACCCCCAAAAGTTACCCCTTACGAAACATTTTTAAGTCAAAATATTGGTTAATTAAACCTGTAAAATAAGACTTACATGCATAAAATCATACATGAAACCTGTAACAACAATAAATAATGCAATATTATACAAATAAATGAAAATTTAACCTGAACTTTACCTTTGCTGAGGAGTGATGATGGCCTAAGTGGAAGCTGGAGAGGAAGGTGGGGTGGAGGAGGGAGATTATTGTTTGGAAGGGGAGTCACCTTCCATAAAAACATCAGGTAACTCCCCTTCTGGTGTTGTGTCTCTTTTCAGTCTCTTTGCAGTAGCACTAGAAGATGCTGGGGATTCACTAGCACTTGATTTTTTTTCTTTGGTAAAGAACTTGTCCAATGTTGTCTGTGTCTGCCTACTCTTCAAAATATTTCTAAAGTATGCAATCACATTGTCATTGAACAAATTGATGCTACTATTCACTACAGCAATGTTAGGGTGCCATTTCTCCACCATGCTCTGTGTTTTAGCCAAACGCTGGCTGGAGAGAAACTGACTGGCTTCTTTCGGTTCGGATATGAGGGAATGGTTCGTATACAAGGACAATTTTTTCTTGAAAAAGTTGTTCGTATACCGATTTGTTCGAATAGAGATGCGTTCGTATATTGAGGTTCCACTGTAGTTGCTTATAATTAATAAGGATTATAATTAATTAATTAACATTATTAATAATAAGGATTATAATTAATTAATTAACATTATTAATAATAAGGATTATAATTAATTAATTAACATTATTAATAATAAGGAAATTTAAAAATTTTGTACTAGCAACCCTAAATCTTTTTCAGATTTTTAGATTTCAATTTGATAATTTTGATAAGCATCACTGAAAGAAGATTTAATGGAAGCGATCCTTTTTTGAAAAACAAATTCAGTTTAGGTTAGTATGTATTAGGTCATCCCATAAGTAATGCGGCATTTTTAAATTTTTTTTTTTCCCATTTTTAGCATTATTTTACGGATAGAAATCAAACAACTCTTTGAAGTTATTTATATTTAAAGAAATATTTATTTAAATATAAATAACTTCAAAGAGTTGTTTGATTTCTATCCGTAAAATAATGATAAAAATGAAAAAAAAAAAAATTAAAAAATGCCGCATTACTTATGGGATGACCTAATACATTTTGTTACTGATGTTTATAATAATACAAAAACATCTTATTAATTTGCTAAACCAATAATAATCTTATTTTGTTTAAGCTTCAATTAGTTTGTATTTTGGGATTTATTGTAATTTTTGAATAAAGAGAGAGAAAGCCATTAAGGCATAGTTATAGCCACTAAGTACCCTGATGAGTCATGTGGTGGTGACGAAATGCCTTGTTTATGAATCTCCATTGGCCTAATAAAACTAATCATAATCAATTTGGCCTTAACATTCCATCGGAGTCGGAGTTGTAATTATGCAAGTCAGATTTCTGGATTTGGAGTCGGAATGTTAAAATTCTTGGAGTTGGAGTTGGCAAATTTTATCACCGACTCCACAGCCCTGCCTGTAACTCTTTATGTACTTCAGCGTTCCTGAGGATGTCATTAGACGAAAGCGCTTGAGCACCATTCTGTGTGTCCTTTCCTTCGTGGTTTTATTCATCATATATATATATAAAGAACTTTTCCAAAAGGGTGCTGAGACCATAAAACTAGTTTCTAAGATATTGGCACATTTTATATTTTTTTTTTTTATTATAGTCTGTCCTTAAAGTAGTTTTTTTTCACATGAATCTTGGGAGTGAATGCCATTAAGCAAAAAAAGATGTCTGAATAAAATCTAGTAGATACTCATGATTAATTTGTAAGTACATTTTTTGCTTGTAATTGGTAGTGGACTTAGCACCTTTTGGAACACAATCAAAGACATCTCCAAAAGACTTCTGGATTACACCAAAACAAACACAAAAAAACAGCTGTACAAAACTAGCATTACTTAACATTTCAAATGTTCCATATGATGATTCATGTCACAAAGGTCAAGCTTGTTGCTCTTCCTCTCACCAGTTCAATCGATTATCAAATTATTTCAAGCCAAAATGTCATCCTGAAGATGAGCCACACACCACTGTTGAGTCCATGCCATGCATAGTATTCACCACACAGCGACATTTATATCTCACTGTAGATGTAGGTACAGTCACCTGGAATAATTCTGCTCCACCCTTTCTGAGATGTGGTAAGAATGCAGTCCCTCTTAAACCCCAGTCCCCCACCCTCTCTTCCACCCTCTCTTCCACCCTCTCTTCCACCCTCTCTTCCCTCCCTCCCTCTCTTCCTCCCTCCCTCCCTCTCTTCCTCCCTCCCTCTCTTCCTCCCTCCCTCTCCCTCTTCCTCCCTCCCTCTCCCTCTTCCTCCCCCCTCTCCCTCTCTCTCTTCCTCCCTCCCTCTCCCTCTCTCTCTTCCTCCCTCCCTCTCCCTCTCTCTCTTCCTCCCTCCCTCTCCCTCTCTCTCTTCCTCCCTCCCTCTCCCTCTCTCTCTTCCTCCCTCCCTCTCCCTCTCTCTCTTCCTCCCTCCCTCTCCCTCTCTCTCTTCCTCCCTCCCTCTCCCTCTCTCTCTTCCTCCCTCCCTCTCCCTCTCTCTCTTCCTCCCTCCCTCTCCCTCTCTCTCTTCCTCCCTCCCTCTCCCTCTCTCTCTTCCTCCCTCCCTCTCCCTCTCTCTCTTCCTCCCTCCCCTCCCTCTCCCTCCCCTCTCTCTTCCTCCCTCCCTCTCCCTCTCTCTCTTCCTCTCCCTCCCTCTCCCTCTCTCTCTCTTCCTCCCTCCCTCCCTCTCTCTCTTCCCCCCGCAGGCCTTTTGAGGTACTTTCTTTTCCTTGTAACTCTCTTCCTCCCGCAAGGCCTTTTGAGGTACTTCTTTTCCTTGTAACTCTCTTCCTCCCTCACTCTCTTTCCTCCTCCTCCCTCTCTTCCTCCCTCCCTCTCTTCCTCCCTCCCTCTCTTCCTCCCTCCCTCCCTCACTTCCTCCCTCCCTCCCTCACTTCCTCCCTCCCTCACTTCCTCCCTCCCTCTCTTCCTCCCTCCCTCTCTTCCTCCCTCCCTCTCTTCCCCTCCCTCCTTCCTCCCTCCCTCTCTTCCTCCCTCCCTCCCTCTCTTCCTCCCCCCTCTCTTCCTCCCTCTCTTCCTCTCTTCCTCCCTCACTTCCTCCCTCACTCCCTCTCTTCCTCCCTCACTCACTCTCTTCCTCCTCACTCACTCTCTTCCTCCCTCACTCACTCTCTTCCTCCCTCACTCACTCTCTTCCTCACTCACTCACTCTCTTACTCACTCACTCACTCACTCTCTTACTCCCTCACTCACTCACTCTCTTACTCCCTCACTCACTCACTCTCTTACTCCCTCTCTTACTCCCTCTCTTACTCCCTCACTCACTCCCTCTCTCACTCCCTCACTCACTCCCTCTCTTACTCCCTCACTCACTCCCTCTCTTACTCCCTCACTCACTCCCTCACTCACTCCCTCTCTTACTCCCTCACTCACTCCCCTCTTACTCCCTACTCACTCCCTCTCTTACTCCCTCACTCACTCCCTCTTACTCCCTCACTCACTCCTCTCTTACTCCCTCACTCACTCCCTCTCTTACTCCCTCACTCACTCCCTCACTCACTCCCTCTCTTACTCCCTCACTCACTCCCTCTCTTACTCCCTCACTCACTCCCTCTCTTACTCCCTCACTCACTCCCTCTCTTACTCCCTCACTCACTCCCTCTCTTACTCCCTCACTCACTCCCTCTCTTACTCCCTCACTCACTCCCTCTCTTACTCCCTCACTCACTCCCTCTCTTACTCCCTCACTCTCACTCCCTCTCTTACTCCCTCACTCACTCCCTCTCTTACTCCCTCACTCACTCCCTCACTCACTCCCTCACTCACTCCCCCTCTTCCTCCCTCACACCCCCTCTTCCTCCCTCACACACCCCCCTCTTCCTCCCTCACACCCCCTCTTCCTCCCTCACACCCCCTCTTCCTCCCTCACACCCTCTCTTCCTCACTCACACCCTCTCTTCCTCACTCACACCCTCTCTTCCTCACTCACACCCTCTCTTCCTCCCTCACACCCTCTCTTCCTCCCTCACACCCTCTCTTCCTCCCTCACACCCTCTCTTCCTCCCTCACACCCTCTCTCCTCCCTCACACCCTCTCTTCCTCCCTCACACCCTCTCTTCCTCCCTCACACCCTCTCTTCCTCCCTCACACCCTCTCTTCCTCCCTCACACCCTCTCTTCCTCCCTCACACCCTCTCTTCCTCCCTCACACCCTCTCTTCCTCCCTCACACCCTCTCTTCCTCCCTCACACCCTCTCTTCCTCCCTCACTCCCTCTCTTCCTCCCTCACTCCCTCTCTTCCTCCCTCACTCCCTCTCTTCCTCCCTCACTCCCCCTCTCCCTCCCTCACTCACTCCACTCCCCCTCCCTCACTCACTCCACTCCCCCTCTCCCTCCCGTCACTCACTCACCCCCTCTCCCTCCCACTCACTCCACTCCCCCTCTCCCTCCCTCACTCACTCCACTCCCCCTCTCCCTCCCTCACTCACTCCACTCCCCCTCTCCCTCCCTCACTCACTCCACTCCCCCCTCTCCCTCCCTCACTCACTCCACTCCCCTCTCCCTCCCTCACTCACTCCACTCCCCCTCTCCCTCCCTCACTCACTCCACTCCCCCTCTCCCTCCCTCACTCACTCCACTCCCCCCTCTCCCTCCCCTCACTCACTCCACTCCCCCTCTCCCTCCCTCACTCACTCCACTCCCCCTCCTCCCTCCCTCACTCACTCCACTCCCCCTCTCCCTCACTCACTCACTCCACTCCCCCTCTCCCTCACTCACTCACTCCACTCCCCCCTCTCCCTCACTCACTCACTCCACTCCCCCTCTCCCTCACTCACTCACTCCACTCCCCCTCTTCTCCTCACTCACTCACTCCACTCCCCCTCTCCCCACTCACTCACTCCACTCCCCCTCTCCCTCACTCACTCACTCCACTCCCCTTCCCTCACTCACTCCACTCCCCCTCCCCTCCCACCATCACTCACTCCACTCCCCCCCTCTCCCTCACTCCTCACTCACTCCACTCCCCCTCTCCCTCACTCACTCACTCACTCCACTCCCCCTCTCCCTCACTCACTCACTCACTCCACTCCCCCTCTCCCTCACTCCTCACTCACTCCACTCCCCCTCTCCCTCACTCACTCACTCACTCCACTCCCCCTCTCCCTCACTCACTCACTCACTCCACTCCCCCCCTCTCCTCACTCACTCACTCACTCCACTCCCCCTCGCCCTCACTCACTCACTCACTCCACTCCCCCTCTCCCTCACTCACTCACTCCACTCCACTCCCCCTCTCCCTCACTCACTCACTCACTCCCCCCCTCTCCCCTCACTCACTCACTCACTCCACTCCCCCTCTCCCTCACTCCACACTCACCATCCACTCCCCCTCTCCCTCACTCACTCACTCCACTCCCCCTCTCCCTCACTCACTCACTCCACTCCCCCTCTCCCTCACTCACTCACGCCACTCCCCCTCTCCCTCACTCACTCACTCCACTCCCCCTCTCCCTCACTCACTCACTCCACTCCCCCTCTCCCTCACTCACTCACTCCACTCCCCCTCTCCCTCACTCACTCACTCCACTCCCCCTCTCTCCCTCACTCACTCACTCCACTCCCCCTCTCCCTCACTCACTCACTCCACTCCCCCTCTCCCTCACTCACTCATCCACTCCCCCTCTCCCTCACTCACTCACTCCACTCCCCTCTCCCTCACTCACTCACTCCACTCCCCCTCTCCTCACTCACTCACTCTTACTCACTCCACTCCCCCTCTCCCCACTCACTCACTCTTACTCACTCCACTCCCCCTCTCCCTCACTCACTCACTCTTACTCACTCCACTCCCCCTCTCCCTCACTCACTCACTCTTACTCACTCCACTCCCCCTCTCCCTCACTCACTCACTCTTACTCACTCCACTCCCCTCTCCTCTCACTCCACTCTTACTCACTCCACTCCCCCTCCCCTCACTCACTCACTCTTACTCACTCCACTCCCCCTCTCCCTCACTCACTCACTCTTACTCACTCCACTCCCCCTCTCCCTCACTCACTCACTCTTACTCACTCCACTCCCCCTCTCCCTCACTCACTCACTCTTACTCACTCCACTCCCCTCTCCCTCACTCACTCATCTTACTCACTCCACTCCCCCTCTCCTCACTCACTCACTCTTACTCACTCCACTCCCCCTCTCCCTCACTCACTCACTCTTACTCACTCCACTCCCCCTCCCCTCACCTCACTCACTCTTACTCACTCCACTCCCCCTCTCCCTCACTCACTCACTCTTACTCACTCCACTCCCCTCTCCCTCATCACTCACTCTTTACTCACTCCACTCCCCCTCTCCCTCACTCACTCACTCTTACTCATCCACTCCCCCTCTCCCTCACTCACTCACTCTTCTACTCCCCACTCCCCTCTCCCTCACTCACTCACTCTTCCTCACTCCACTCCCCCTCTCCCTCACTCACTCACTCTTACTCACTCACTCCCCCTCTCCCTCACTCACTCACTCTTACTCACTCCACTCCCCCTCTCCCTCACTCACTCACTCTTACTCACTCCACTCCCCCTCTCCCTCACTCACTCACCTTACTCACTCCACTCCCCCTCTCCCTCACTCACTCACTCTTACTCACTCCACTCCCCTCTCCCTCACTCACTCACTCTTACTCACTCCACTCCCCCTCTCCCTCACTCACTCACTCTTACTCACTCCACTCCCCCTCTCCCTCACTCACTCACTCTTACTCACTCCACTCCCCCTCTCCCTCACTCACTCACTCTTACTCACTCCACTCCCCTCCCTCACTCACTCACTCTTACTCACTCCACTCCCCCTCTCCCTCACTCACTCACTCTTACTCACTCCACTCCCCCTCTCCCTCACTCACTCACTCTTACTCACTCCACTCCCCCTCTCCCTCACTCACTCACTCTTACTCACTCCACTCCCCCTCTCCCTCACTCACTCACTCTTACTCACTCCACTCCCCCTCTCCCTCACTCACTCATCTTACTCACTCCACTCCCCCTCTCCCTCACTCACTCACTCTTACTCACTCCACTCCCCCTCTCCCTCACTCACTCACTCTTACTCACTCCACTCCCCCTCTCCCTCACTCACTCACTCTTACTCACTCCACTCCCCCTCTCCCTCACTCACTCACTCTTACTCACTCCACTCCCCCTCTCCCTCACTCACTCACTCTTACTCACTCCACTCCCCCTCTCCCTCACTCACTCACTCTTACTCACTCCACTCCCCTCTCCCTCACTCACTCACTCTTACTCACTCCACTCCCCCTCTCCCTCACTCACTCACTCTTACTCACTCCACTCCCCCTCTCCCTCACTCACTCACTCTTACTCACTCCACTCCCCCTCTCCCTCACTCACCACTCTTACTCACCCATCCCCCTCTCCCTCACTCACTCACTCTTACTCACTCCACTCCCCCTCTCCCTCACTCACTCACTCTTACTCACTCCACTCCCCCTCTCCCTCACTCACTCACTCTTACTCACTCCACTCCCCCTCTCCCTCACTCACTCACTCTTACTCACTCCACTCCCCCTCTCCCTCACTCACTCACTCTTACTCACCACTCCCCCTCCCTCACTCACTCACTCTTACTCACTCCACTCCCCTCTCCCTCACTCACTCACTCTTACTCACTCCACTCCCCCTCTCCCTCACTCACTCACTCTTACTCACTCCACTCCCCCTCTCCCTCACTCACTCACTCTTACTCACTCCACTCCCCTCTCCCTCACTCACTCACTCTTACTCACTCCACTCCCCCTCTCCCTCACTCACTCACTCTTACTCACTCCACTCCCCCTCTCCCTCACTCACTCACTCTTACTCACTCCACTCCCCCTCTCCCTCACTCACTCACTCTTACTCACTCCACTCCCCCTCTCCCTCACTCACTCACTCTTACTCACTCCACTCCCCCTCTCCCTCACTCACTCACTCTTACTCACTCCACTCCCCCTCTCCCTCACTCACTCACTCTTACTCACTCCACTCCCCCTCTCCCTCACTCACTCACTCTTACTCACTCCACTCCCCTCTCCCTCACTCACTCACTCTTACTCACTCCACTCCCCTCTCCCTCACTCACTCACTCTTACTCACTCCACTCCCCCTCTCCCTCACTCACTCACTCTTACTCACTCCACTCCCCCTCTCCCTCACTCACTCACTCTTACTCACTCACTCAGGTGTTGTCATAGTTGTCAGTAATACTTGTATTTTTTAAAAACCAATGACAGAATAAATATGTTGCTCACTCTAGTTTTGGTGGTAATGCTAGGATGATGTGTATTTTATTCATGCATTATTCCTAAATTTAGGGAATGGAGTAGTTAGGTTATTTCACAAATGTCGGATACTTTAAAAACTTTCAATCATAGGATTTTGATGTGGCCATGTTATAGTTAAAGTGTAAGATAAGTTGTAGTATTGACTTTTCCTCCAGCCAATAACATTTCTGTTTGAAGTCCATGCATCATCAACAAATGATTATACAGAAAAAGGTCTATACATGGAGAGATAATGATAACAGTTCAATTTTTTATTACAAAAATAAACATGAATCAAGTAAATTTAGGGATTTTCTTTAGAACATACAAAACTTAATGTTCACATTATAAGGAACACAATTGTTCAAGTAAATAAATATATATTTACTACAATATCACAAAATTATTATACACAATTACTCAATATTTGGTCTATCCTCCATTATTATTAATGACCTCTTGTAGCCTATTTGAAATAGATGCCACATGATTGTAGATGACGTGGGTTTGTGCGGAAAAGTTCCCACTCTGCCATGGTGTGTTCCAGCAGGTGCTGAGATGTCTGCTCCTGCCCAGGCTCCCTGGGCAGGAGCTGACTACGAGTCCATCAGCCCCAGGATTGAGACCTGGTGATGGCAGGTGGCATGCAGCAAAACCCATCTGTTCATCCTTCCACATAATAAAAAAAATTTGGTTGGTAGATAAATGGATACCCTGGGTAGCATAGTGGTTAAAACACTGGGCTGCTGGTGGCGTGTGGTTCAGATTCTATGTTAAATTGTCGGTCTAAGGTGGAGTGACAAGCTTCACCTTTATCAGAATGAACAATTTGGGCAGAAGCAAAACCAAGGTTGACCAAGGTTATGTATGTTAACCCTCCATCTATGGCCATGGGTGTTTTGAGGTTGATGGGGGTTCTAGTTAGGTGACAGCAACAGATTTTCTCACTCCGAAGTGCTGGGTACCATGTAGTTTGTAGGGAATCACAGTAGTTTCTTTTATACTACACCAATTTCTTCTTGTAGTGGATTGGAGGATTCTGTGAAAACTTACTAAATTATCTGACTGTTCCCTGATTCTTCTTGCAGCATATCAGGAAATTATTTATTCTATTTTAAAACTAAGTTCTCTGGAGAAAGTATGGCTCAAAAGAAAAGACAGAGATCCTCTGACTGAATTTTACTGCTTCCAAAATATTACAGGTAACACTTCAGCCTCTAGGTCAGATCAGAATAATCAGAATGATAATTTGAAAAATTACAGTTTATATACCAATAATTTGGTGACATTATTATTATTTAATGTTTTGTTTTTTATTCTCAATGGGCTGAATTTTTTTTTTGCAAAATCTTTGAAGATAAAGGTAAATTTTTGCCATAACACCATACTGGCAGATAAGCGAGATATTTGAAGGTGAAATCTTTTTTTTTTTTTTTAAAGACCATATTGACAGATCTAATGTTATCATGATTTGCGGAGTTAACTGAAAATGGAAATTGAAATATGCATTTTATTATGGATTAAAATTAAACATGCATATGAGCCAAAATTAAACGCTTAAAATTTAAAATTAAGTGTTAATTTAGAGTTTTGGCAAATTATGACTTCATCTTTTACAATTAAGAGAGAGAGTATAAAAAAATGAACATTGCAGAATTTAACATGATTAAGCTTAATCTAGAAAATGATTAGGTAATTTAAAAACGAAATAATGCATCAATTATTTAACAAAAATAAAATAGGAAGAAAATTAATTTTTTTTCCAAACTTGCATTTTATATACAAGTTTGGACTTTATATGCAAAAATGAATATTAGAATTATTAATTTTTACGTATATATTAATATACAGGGTGGTCCAGAATTCTGGAATCTGGAAATTATTGCAAATTCTCAAACTGAAAGCCTTCTTGTTAAATACACATTGTATCAGGCTTGTACACTGTCACACATTTTGTAGAATGTCGAGTTATCTTATTACATTCTTGAATGATCCTGACCTTCAATTGTTCATGGTTGATCACAGTAAACTGTGCTCTTCAAATGGTCCCACAGGAAAAAGTCCAAGGGTATGAGGTCAGGAGACCTCGGAGGTCATTCAACTGGACCTCTGATCAATTCATTGATTAAGTAATGCTTCATTTAACTGCATGCACATAAAGAGAAGTGAGGTGGTGCTCCATCTTGCTGGAAGAGGAAAGTCATTCATGAAGCAAGAGGGAGATTATCAAGATATGGGGGTAATGCTTCATTTTAACATTTCCACGTATGTTTTCTCCAGTTACATTTGCATTGAAAAAGTTTGGTTGTACAATTGTATCACCATGAATTCCACACCATACCATTACTTTTGGATCTTTTTGCACATGTGCTTTGTGTACCAAGTGAGGATTATTGTCAGCTCAATAATGGAAGTTTTTCCAGTTAACCATAGAACTATGATGAAAAACAGCTTCATCACTGAACATTGTCTTGCAATAATGTTGGCTGGATGTTTAATTTTGTTAGTAACCATTTGCAGAATTCTACTCATCTGTCACAGTCTGCATGAAGATCTTGAATGGGTGGAATTTGTACCTTTTCAGTATTCACAGAAGTGATTGATGACTTGTACCCAACTCTTGTGATATTTTCTGTCAACCTATGTAGTCTAACTGTGACCTTTGCCAGTACACGTACTTTTGATTCCTCATCTGTACTAGTTCTTCTTTGACCACTGAGAGGCTTATCAGCCACACTACCCATTTGTCTTAATCCTTCTAATGCTTTCAACAACATTTCTTGTGTAGGTTTAGCTTTATCTGGATGATTTTCATGGAATTATTGGCATGCTTCCTGTTGACTTAACTCACCTACATGCAGAAAAACTAGCTACCTTTTCCTGCAGTGTGTACTTGGCAACCATAATCAATTACAAAGGGTTATCTGAAACCTAAAAAACACTATTACCATATGATTCCAGAATTCTCAACCACCCTGTATATATTATTTAATATATTTTGTTGCTGGATTCAAATGATAGTTTAAAATTAGATGCTATTTGAATCATAATCTGATATGCCAAATTACAGTGTCCCTTGAATTTTGGGACCATTCACGATGCAATACATTTTGTCATATTGTGATTTGATATTAACACTTACAAGTAAGTGTTGTATTTATCTACATTATAATGATTAATTTCAGCTGTTGTGCGATTCCATGTAGATGGTTTGATCTAATGTTATTTTTGGTGTAGTGAAAGGGGGAGAGAGAGAATGAGATGTGGGGAGAGTGAGAGTGAGAGTGAGAGTGAAGTACTTATCCCACATTTGTGAAATAACCTAACTATTGTAATTCCTAAATTTAGGAATAATGCATGAATAAAATACATCATCATCCTAGCATTACCCCCAAAACTACAGTGAACAATATTTTTATTCTGTTATTGGTTTTCAAAAAAATAGAAGTATTACTATGACAACACCTGAGAGGGAGGGGGGAAGGAGGAGAGGGAGGGAGTGAGGGTGAGGGAGTGAGGGTGAGGGACTGGGGTTTGAGGGGCTGTGTTTCCACATCTCAGAGAGGGTGGAGTGGAATTATTGCAGGTAACTGTACATACAATTATACTCGCACTGTAGTTTATAGAGGGTGCTGTTGATGGATTTGTGGATTTAGACCCTTTTGGAAATGGTGAATTGGACTTTTCACCTTTTGGAAAATACAGCCATATTATTGAAAATGAAAAGGTTAATTGGCAGACTATAGTCCATATGACAAATAATATTAATACAATGACAGTTCACATATTAAGGATAGAAATATATACAGTTGATTAGAAATAATAGTGATGTTGAAGTTAAGTGGAGATACAGACAGACATTATTGTACCAAGAATTCCATAGCTGAGAAGATAAATGGCAGGACTCGTGGATAGCTTGGATAATTGGGTTGATTGATTTTTTTTAATTCTTTGCATTAAACTGTATTGAGCACATCTTGTTACCTCTGGGAAGCTCAGGACATTGCAGGTAACAAACATTTGCGAAGCTGAGCATCTTGTGGTCGGGGGGGTAATTTATGTAAGAGGCTAAAAGACCTGTTGTACAACAAATTTATGGTTCTGCTAGAACCTTTTTTATAATTCACCCAGAGTTGCTGTCCGTATATATTACCACAGAAAGTATGAAAAAGAGTCTCTAGCTTCACTTGTACAGAACCAAAAGTTCCTCATAGTCATATTTGTTTTAGCACAAAGGCTTTGAGATTGTTTTCTTATATCTGAGTCATCACTCAAGGAGCTGGTAATAGTTTGATCTAAATATTTAAACTTTTGTATTTCCTCAATTACTTCACCTCTCATTTTCACCCAGAGTTGCTGTCTGTATATATTACCACAGAAAGTATGAAAAAGAGTCTCTCTAGCTTCACTTGTACAGAACCAAAAGTTCCTTATAGTCATATTTGTTTTAGCACAAAGGCTTTGAGATTGTTTTCTTATATCTGAGTCATCACTCAAGGAGCTGGTAATAGTTTGATCTAAATATTTAAACTTTTGTATTTCTCAATTACTTCACCTCTCATTTTAAATCTGTCAGCTGGCTGATTACAGCAATTAATCTGTTAATATACACATTAAACAGCATAGGGGAGAGCAAGGAGCCTTACCTCACCCTGCAAGAGGAGCCCAAATATTTGGATAGTACATTGCCCTACCTAACAGTAAAAGATTGGTGGGAATACCAGAATTTCAATAAATTTAATATGTACATGGGAACCTTCCTCTCTCTCTTTTTTTTTAAATAAAATATTGTGGTTCACTATCATATGCCTTACTTATATCTAGGAAATGGCTATAAATAGTTGAATTAATGTCAATGTATTTAGATATTGTTTCTTTAAGTACATAGATACACAGGTCAGATGAGTGGGACCTTTTAAAACTAAACTGATTAAGAGATGTCCATAGGTAATCATTTAATCGCAGTAACAAGAGTTTTTCTAGTAGTTTTGAGAAGCAGGAAGTGACAACAAAATTAGGCCTGTAATTATTGATGGATAGAATGTCTCCAGTCTCCATAATTATTTTTGACCAGGGACAAGATATATACCCTCATGAACTCTGTAAGGATATGACTGAGAGCAAAGATATATACAGACATACTATGTCATTGGCATATTTTAAGTGCTCATTTTATAGGTCATCTACCCCTGACACAGAACCAGTCTTTAACTCTTTAATTAACCTCTTTACTTCAGGAACTGATATCAAGATATTTTCCCTTGTCCCTCCCACAAGCATTTCGCTGCAATTTATCTTAAGATTATCCCTACTTACACTGTTAAGAATGTTAGAGTAGTGGTTTTTCCACAGCTTTGCAATTTCATCCTCCCCTGACACCCCATTGATTGTTGGAGGGAGGACACTTGACACCCTTTTGATTCTTAACAAATTTCCAAAATTTATCGTTATTTATGTGAGCTTCACAGGCTTTTGATGCTCGAATAGACTCTTCTTCCTGTTTACATGGCCTTGTGGTCACCTTATACTAACCCCTACTTCTACACATATTCATGTATACTGGTCCTAATCTGGGTCTACCATGAAAGCACCATAAATTGTAGGCATTTTTCGATTCTCTCTTTAGGGGGACAATAAAATCATTCCATCCAGGAATAATCTTAGTATGATAGTTGTAAGATTTAATCAGGGGGCTTCCTGCTTCTCTTAACAGGGATACTATCTTACTGTAGTACCTACCTATCTATGAGTTTACAGTGAGAATCATTTGAGCAAGGATTCCTACAGGCAAGATGCAAAATTTCTAAATTATTAAAGAGGTGACCTCTTCTGTCTTTGTATTCTATTCTCTGTTGCATATTAACATTAGACCAATTGACACGATTATTCTTACCTATTGAGTTCTTATGTCGTGTTGCGCATAAATTGGTAAAATTAATTAAAAGTTCTAATGGTCTATGATCAGAAAGAAGGAATCATGCAGAATATGAACTCTTAACAATTTGATCCTTTAGATCAGTGGTTCCCAACCTTTTTTGTGCCATGCTCCACCTCGACACCTCAAAAAATTTGATGCCCCCCATTAATATAAAAACAAATTTGGTGTTGAAAAGGTATTATTTAAAATTTACAATGAGTACATTTAATATGAGTTACCGTACATTCAATATGAGTAAATAAACTTGAGGTTGAAGCTAACTAAATTATTACCTTGAAATAAAATTTCTCAGTTGAAATGTTATAATTTTAAATTTCAATAATATGAGTACATTCAATATGAGTTACATTAAATATGAGTCAAGAAACTTGAGATTGAAGCTAACTATATTATTTCCTTGAAATAAAACTTCTCAGTTGAAAAGTTGCAATTTTAAATTCACAAAAAAGTAAATTAATCAATAATACCACTTTAAATTCACAATATTAGGTAAAAATACAGCAAATTCAAAGTTTGATAATCTCAAGTTAGTGAGATCCTTGAGCTTGATGTTTACTATAAATGGTTTTGATTTCAGGCACTAACTTAGTTAGCTTCAGTCTTAAGTCTCCTCGTTTTGTGATATCCAGTCGGTTTCTTTTTTTCTGTAGTAAGTCACTTACAGCACTAAAACCACATTCCACCAAATATGAAGATGGGAATGGTAACAGTAGCTCTCTCGCCAAACGAGTTGAATTTGGGTATTTAGTCTTGGTCTCATCACAGAGCCACATCATGGTTCCTTTTACTTTGAATATAGTTTTAAGACTCTATTATTTTGTATTTCAGTCAGTTCTTCTTGGTACTTCATGCCCACTTCAGATAGGTCCACTAGCAATGGCTGAGTTAGCCAAGATGGAAAACTCATTTCTTTTAAATCAGAAAATCTGTAATTTAAATCACAGGCCAGTATTTTCAAATGATCCACAATGACAAGTAAAGCATCATCAGTTACCTCACACTTATTTAGCCAATATAACTGGGTATATTTTCTTGTAGAAATATTCTTTTGACATAATTCCAGAAATGTAATGAAGCCAAATATCTTTGTCTTTGAATCAACATGTTAAGTAAAATATGGAATTATTGTCGTCGTGTAAAAATGTTGCAAATAAAAATAATTATGTTATTGAAATTTTAAAATATATTTAATTATAAAAATTATTATGTATAAATTTCATTTTATTGTACAGCATTTTCAAATTGCCCCCCAAAATATTCAAATTGCCCCCCTGTGGGGTGTGCGCCCCATGTTGGGAATCACTGCTTTGGATTATTACTAGTGAGACAATGATCAATCCACCTGGTGGTACCACTCGTATCACTAATGTATGTAAAATTACTGTTCGTTACCCCTAATACATCTATATCACTTATACTTGGCCGACTTGCACATGTTACCCAATTCTACAAAGAATTCTGAGGTGAGAATATTTGGGGTTATCTGATAATGACAATTTTATACAGTAAATCAATGTATTTATCTAGATTACTGCTGTTGTTGTATGGTAAATAGCAGTTTACAGTTAACACGTTACGTTGGCTGCCACGTGACCCGCTGGCGTGTCACACTCGTAATATTTTGAATTGGAATTTTCTTATTGGCAAGATATGTAAAGTTGTTTCAAAGGCCATCCAGCACCTCCAGAATATCTTTTTTTTTACTATCTATAATGATCTCATCATGTCTTTTGATTTGAGGAAAGGAAAGGGTAATGAAGATGAACGTTTATTTTGCATTCAAAAAAGACAAAACAACATATGATACATGAAGCAAATTTCCTTTGAGGTTAATGTAAATGAACTTTTACATCTACGAAAGATAAAAACTGTACCTAAAAGTTCATTTTCATTAATATCAAAGGAAATTTGCTTTATTTTACATTTACAAAAGACAAAATTTGTTCGATTTCTTTTGAACAAGAACAAAAAAATACTCAGACAAATTTATTCTTAGTGGCTTTTATTGAAGCACTCTAAACATAAAGCAGGTTTTCCCTCACATTTGCCACAATAGGTAGACACCACCTTACTTTTTTTCATTGCTTCATGTCTACTAACGCGCTTTTGCAATTCTGAGTAGCACCTTGTACATCTTTTGCGCAATTTTCTATTTCTGGCGTCCTCGGTGTCATATTCTTCTAATGTGTGTTTACTCACAATGGAAGAATGCTGCGTTTGAGGTACTTGTTGTTCTTGACATAAGGACTCAATGATAGATTGTCTGAATTCGGCAATTTGTTGACCCTTTTTTAAAATTTCTTTATAGATGATAAGTGCATTTATAACAGCGGTATTTAGAAGAAACTTGAATGCAACTTTATGATACCATCTAATTGTTTTTCTAAGAGGTGAAAAGTAGCTAGCCATTTGATCTGAAATATCAATACCTTGTTTTGCAGAATTATAGGAGATAACCATTTCTGGTTTTATTATTTCTTCGCTGTTGCAATTTTTCTTTCCAGTGCTTACTACCTTCGTCATGTTTGGTCGAAAGCATAAGTACTTCCCGTTTGTCTTTCGATTTTGCTACAACTATTCCATCATTCTCTTCACGGCCTATGATTTCACCTTTTTCAGTTTGTTTTGTAGTTTTAGATGATGACCCATAAAACAAATCAGATGTAATTGAGGTCTTATCCATATTTATTATTTTTATTATTTATTATTAGTTATTTCATGATCAATAATCTCTATAATAGTTATTTGTAATAAGAAAACTAGATATTGCAATCTGAAAAGAAAAGAAATATCAGTTATTGATAATGCTAAAGGAAATATTTGATAAATTAGCGTGTGCCCACCGGTGGGTCATGCGGCACATACGACATATTATTTAATTTCAGTGCCACGTGACCCACCAGTAGGCACGGTATAAATACATATACAAACAATCTAGTGTAACCCAATATCATCATATTGAAATGGGGGCGCGATGCCGGTAAGTGTATCTGTGTAAAGATGCGTTTGCTTTACTCACCTACTGGATACTCTGTTAGTGGGGTCACGGCAGCTGCTGCTGGTTGCTGAGATGGGAGATTTAGCTGCCAGTGAGGACCACCCAGAGGGCCTTCAATTGCATAAAAATCCTTTGACTTCAGCACCACCTGCACTGCTAAGAATGAGAGAAATGAGGTGAGCAAGTTACCAATTTTAGTGTGGTTGAGATTATGTCAGATAGGCGGCTCCTACCAATCCGAAACTGGGTTCTCACCTTTAAGATCTCTGGGGCATAGCCAGTCTGCCACTTTTAACGACTTACTCTTCAGCTTATGGTGGGAGGATTTAAGAAAAGTAAAATGTCCTTCACTTAATTTAATCAACGAAACAATAATAACACTTACAAGGTTAACTGCATCAGCAGGCAAGTTTTTACAGGTAACTAAAGAAAATCTGAATAATTTTATTGATCATACACCAATGTGTATTCAGAACCAACTAAGCACTTGAAAAAAAATTATTACTACAAAACAAAAGAAACAAACATCATTAGTTCCATACCACACACAAAGATGTCAACATAAAATAAAACCATTAAATTATTGGCCATCACCAGCCCATTACCACACAAAGGAGACAAGACTTACAGAAAAAAAATAACTTGCATAACTAATGCAAAAAAAAAAACAAAGAATATTAGTTACTAGGGCAAAGTCAATGAGTGTTACCCAAATTGTATAAACCTGATAAGTCCCAGATGTGTCATTTTAAACTCCACTTCATCTCACAATCATTAAAGGTATTCTTGGCTCAATCAGTACAAACAAAAGCCATGTTTATAACAAAAAAAACTATGTGAACACTGGCTTCAGCATTTGTGCAGGCATTGGGGAAGAAAAAGCTTTGTCCAAATTCACTTCAATAAGCAAATGTCCCAGCCAAAAACAAATCCCTGATAAAGAGAAAAAAACCAACAACATTTAGAGATTATCCCCATACCACTGTCATCAGTGGACTCACAGGAATCCATGAGTGCAATGATGCCAGAAAAGGGAGCAAAACTGACAATGATAATTAATTTTCTAAAATTTTGGGATATGTATTTGCATTAATATGTTGCTCATAAGGCAGTTAAAAGTACAATTTAGTTCACAGCCTGAGAAAGCTCAAAACCCATTGTGATGCATATTGATAACTGAAGTTAGGTTTTTCAACAAGGTCTTTATAAAGGAAATCAGGCATTCAGAAATGATTATGATATTTACATGATAATTTTAAGTGATCCAAATATGTGAGACATGGTTCTTATAGCTAATGGTTAAGCAATACAAAACACCAATGGTAAAAACAAGACTATAGGATCACCTACCACACTATCAAGGAGAAGTGAGATGCTTTCCCGTCTCTTGAAATGGGCATATAATTGCCTCAAGCTGCTTCTTGTTCTCTATACTGAGAGAATTTCAAAGCTGTTATACTCAGGCATATGATTGCCTCAATGTTTTTTAACATTCTCTATATTGAGAGAATTTCAAATCTGTTATAATCAATTAAAAAGAGAAGAAAAACATTTTTAGTAACTCTGAAGGCCAGAGCTTTCTAAGAAAGCTCTGGCCCAATAGGGATTACTGAAACCTCCCAGGCCCTACTGAGGGGTTTGGGAGCTCTCAGGAATCCTTTCCAATAGTGGAGTTCCCACCAACTTGGGGTGTTAACCATACCATCTCAATATATGATTCAATGAATAAACTTTAGTAAAGCTAAAATATCCATATTATTGATGGCACCGCGATAATCACTGATTTAACACATTGCGGCAGCCAACGTGTTAATATACAATCATTGTTCACTTGTAATTTAATGCTTAACAACCTTACATTTTTACTTGTTAAAAGTTTTATATGTTTTGACATTTTTCCTTATCAAGAAAGCAATACCACCAAAAAGCCTACCATACATTAATTCATCTAACAAGTCTACTGCTGATGACGCATGGTACATATAGTCATCATGGATGGTAGAGAGGAATTTTAGCTCTTGCTTATGTAGCCAGTGCTCTTGCAGGAGTATCAAATCTGCACTGTCACAGATTTTATGAACATCTACAATCAAATTCCTCACTGACCTTACATTATATGAGACTATTTTCAATAAGTTATCCACCATGACTGATAGAAAACTTAATATTAATCTGATCATTATTATACATGGTACAAATTTCAGGCATTACCATTAGGCGCCTATTATTATTATTATTATTATTATTATTATTATTATTTTGCCTGTTATCAAATCTGGAAAAGTGAATAAACTTAACAATAATACCGTCTGGCCACTGACTTATATTGTATGGGTTGAAATGTGAATTTACACCTTTAATTATTACTTTAAATGAGTTACAATACAGAGATTTTGTGTTTAATTTGTTAACTAACAATACTGTGTTCACCACAAACATCTTCCATCACATGTTGAATATCGCCTCCCTTGTTTGAGAGCTGAATTTGTGACACAAAGAGGGTGAGATTCCTCACCAGTGCCCTTGCTGCGCTGATGGGTTGAAGAACCCTCTGTGAAGAGTGCTTGTTAACTGTGACCCACCTGTCCTCTTCCCTCAATCTCCTTGAGGCAGGGTTCACCTGCCTGGGGGATGGGTGGCATAACCTTGGGAGGGATAGGAGTCCCCACCCCTACTTTGTGGCTTGGTGAGGGTCTGTTAGTGGTGTTTATATCTGACAGATGCATGTGCCCCTCCTCCTTCAGTGGGAGGTCGGGGAACTGCATGCTGAGTGAGGCGTTTGAATAATCAAACACCTCTCCCCTTCGGTGGAAGGTAATAAAGAGGGCAGTGATGCCTCATCTCTTGGCATCAAACAGTCCCTATTCCTCATTGTGAAATCAGGAGCAGGAGTCCTTTCCTGAATGGGAGGGATGTTGACTGCTTCCCCTGCATGCAGCATTTCTACCCCCACATTCAGGGGGTGGGGGAGGGGGAGGGTTTCATTTTCTCCATTGCCCAATGCGCTTCTTGGGGTTCTGACTTGCTGAACAACTTCCGAGTAACTGGGCTTTGGGAGGAGTCTCTCAACACATCTAACTCTGACTGGAATTGTTCTTGCAAAATTGCATTTTTCTGATTTAACACCATGTGTTGGTGTTTCAGTTCAACTAACGACTTTTGTACCTCATTGTACTGTTTGAGGAGCACCAAAACATCTACATCACCCATAGAGATTACCAGTATTTTATGGAAATTAGTAATGTAGAAGGTAATATTGTTCTCATTATCCTGGAGGGTTGACTTTATTTATGTCTTTTAGGATATTCTCATTTCTAGAACTACCTCTATGAGTTAGGAGGGCAGCACTGAACCACGTGTTTAACTGTCCCTTCTCGTGTTCTATTTCTTCCAAATCATAGAAATCATGTCCATTATGAAAGGGATATAAAACTTTTTGAAAGTAATTGATAACACTTTGATGCACATGGGCATGAACTGGTTTTTTAGTGGTACAAACTGAAATTTGACCAAAAATGAGGGTGCACACACACACACACACACACACACACACACACACACACACACACACACACACACACACACACACACACCTGGCTTAATCAAATTACTAAAAATAACAAATTATTGAAACTTACAAATTTCTTTCCCAATTCGTGATTTTTCCACACACCTCTTCACTATATTGTGAAAAATTTGTGAGAATCATATCATGGAAATCTCCAATTATTGCACCAAAGACATGATTATTCAGAAATAACCACTCAGTACTGCTTTATATGGACATGTTTTGATGTCTGACAGTGGGAGGCTTACCAAGAGCAAAGAAAAAAATTAATAAACCTACTGTAATAGGGTGTTTCACTCATACAGAGGAAAATATCAAAGTTCAATATTTTTCTCCACTTTGCTTGTGCTTTTATTCCTTTTCATGAAAGAAAGATGTGCACCAATTTTGAAAATGATTAAGTGATATTTAGGGGTTGCACACATTTGAACCTTTTATAATAAACAATTTTCTTCAGTGTGTTACGAAAAAATTCTCCCTTGGAACCATGGAAAATAAAAAACTAGTATTAAAATCGGAAAATCTGAATCAACAATTTTTGAATTGGTACAAGGACGTTCCCACCTTGGTTCTTTTGGCACCTCCTTTTGATGATGTTCGACAATCCGCAACAAGAATTGTTTTTGCTTCTCGTCCTTGACTGATTTATGGAATTGCTTGATTAATGCAATTCCCCTCTCTGCTGTGTCATTTACGACTTTCAGTGCATTGACTGACTCTCAAGCCTTCATTTTTGGTGTACTCCTCTACGTTGTTGACATCCCTGATGCCGAAATTATCGAAGAATGTCTTCATCCTTTGAGTGATGAAGTTGCTCAGATCCTTGCTTTCAAAAGTCAGGTTTTTCCACTCGAGTCATTTGAGTTCCTTCCTCAACGCACGTTTGTTCAAGGCCTGGAACATCTTTTCTTTCTCATTTGGCGATATCCATTCATCAAGGAAAGCCAAGCCGACGAGAGTCTCCGAGAGATACCATAGATGCCTTTTGGCAACTCTCAAGGCAGCCTGGCCCAGGTCCTTGTTCGGATATGAAATCAACAGTTGAATCATGTCTAGGTCATTTTTTGGGGCCCACCTACTGACCACTGCCTCGTGCCAGAACACGACATAAATGAAACACGTGAAAAGGGCCATGTCATGCAATCCCTTCGTCTCTCAGTTGGTGAGTTCCAGTTGCTCCTGGAACAAAACCATTTTCAGCACATAGATAGCTTTCGCCATCCACCTGGCTTGATGATGGGCTCCTGGAGTCCTGAAGGAGAACTTGGCTCCACCCCAGCCTCCAAGGAAAAGGAGCAACAGCTTGAGGAGTTCCTCATAATCTTCTCTCAGGTGACATGAACTTTAAATGACTCCACAAAGATAACTCATCATCCTGATTCATTCATCTTCCAAGTACCTAGTGGCTGGCTCTTCTTCATCGATCATGGTTTTGAAATAATGTTTGTTAATAAAGTCCTATCACTGCTGAAATCGTTGAAACAACAGGATTTCAGGACCACTTGTTGGCCCCAGGGACTTATGAAAGACCTCCTTCAAAATGAGCTCATTAATGTGGTGACGGCAAGGCAACCACAAGACCGACTGACCAAGGAATTGTTCAATCCTCATACATGCCCCTTGCAGAAGTCTGGTATTGGACGCCGTAGTGTCAAATGAGAGGCCAATGATGCAGTCCTGAATTCCAAATCATTGCAGCTCCTGGATGATGGCTCGAGCCATTTGTTCACTAGTACCATCCTGGGCAACAAGCACTCCAAGAAGATGCTCGAACTCCTTCCCTGTTACCACAACAGCTACTCTGTCTTCCA